>RJWT010020143.1:0-18092 GCA_004365215.1 Cuniculus paca
GCTAGCCATAACCAAAACAAATCTACACCCAGACATACAATAATCATGATCCCAGAAATTCAACACAAGAACAGAATATTAAAAGCTGTTAGAGAAAAAGAAACAGATCACCTATAAAGGAAAACCCACCAGAATCACAGCAGACTTCTCAACACAAACCATCAAGTCAAGAAGAGGCTGGAGTCCTCTACTGCAAGTCCTGAAAGAAAACAACTTCCAACCCAGAATGACGTACCCTGCAAAATTTTCTTTCAAAATTAATGGAGAAACAAGATACTTCCATGACAAAGAACAACTCAAGGAATTCATGACCACCAAACCAACCCTACAAAGAATACTAAATGACATTCTAGAGAGAGATAAAAATGACCATGGTCTCAGGAACAGTGGCAGAGGGGGACCATCAAGCAGGGCAGACAATTGAATGGAAGGGAAAATAGAGAGCCAATGGCAGGAAAATAGCATGGCAGAGACAAGACAGTGCAAGTTGGCCATTACCATTAATGTAGATGACCTCAATTCACCAATAGAAACACAGGCAGAGTAGATCAGGAGACAGGATCCATCAATATGCTTTACTTTTTGTTGTTGTTGTATTTGTTTTTGTTTTTTGGGTACCAGGAATCAAACTCACAACCTCGTGCTTGTAAGGCAGGCACTTATGCCACTGAGCTAAATCCCTGGCCCCATTAATATGCTTTATACAAGAAAACATATTTAACTAGAAAGAAAATTCACAGACTGAAAGTCAAAGGAGAGAGAACAATGCCCTCTGTGACAGGAAGCCAGGAAAAAAAAAGTAGGGGTAGCTTTCTCATCAACTGCAGAACAGATAAGAAAGATATGGCATTTATATACAATGAAAACCTACTCAGCTATAAAGGAAGATCTCCTCAAGACTCTTGTAGGTAAATGGATAAACTTGACATCATGCTCATGGATGAAATGGTTTAGAGTCACATGGGTGAATATCATGTCATCTCCCTACTATAACAAACTAAAGGAGTTAGTGGGATCCAAAATGCACAATATATATGGTGAGAGTGAAAGGGGAGGAACTGTCTAAAAAGGGAAGGCAGTGGCCATTGTTAACCTATTATTGTGATTTGAAACTGTTTTCATTGTTCCGTTTACTTTGGTTTTATTCTGTTTTGTTTTGTTTGATTTTATTATACTTGATGGCATGGACAGTTATTTCAAAGATAAAATATATAATGGTAGCCATTGTGGATTTCCTATTATCTTGTTTTGAAGTCCTGTATTCCTTTCATTGTTTTGTTTTGATTGATTTTACTCTATTTTGTTTTGTTTGATTGTATTATGTCTGAAGGTATAGGCAACTACTCTGAAGATAACAAGAAGCATTATGGTATCCAGTGTTGTTTTGCTCTTATCTTGTTTTGGAATCCTGTATTGCTTTCATTGTTTTTTTGTTTGTTTTTTTACTGGTTTTATTCTGTTCTATTTTGTTTGATTTTATTTATGCCTGATGGTATGGGCAGTTATTTTGAAGATAACAAGAGGAATTATGGTAGCCATTATTGATTTCCTTTTACCTTGTTTTGAAGTCATGTACCATGTTCATTGTTTTGCTGTGATTGACTCTATTCTGTTTTATTTCATTTGGTTATATTCTCTTCAAAATAAAAAAAAATATTGGTCTAACGGTTTTCTTTTTATGTATGAAGGTTCTACAGTGATGTTTGAGAATAGGGAACTTGGAAAGCTATTGGATTTCTTACCTTGACAGCTGTAGATTGAGATAAGACTTTTAGTGGCTGGCCCTGTGCATGGGCGCCTGGATCATGGGGCCATATTGTCAGCAGACCATCACTACAACCACTGGAGAGCAGTCTGCCATCTGGTGACCACTTCAAAGCACACACAGCTCGCTTGTGGCAAAGTGTTCCAACTTGATGCTGGGCTGCACGAACATCATGATGATAAACACGGCCCAGTCTTGACCCGCTACGTGCGAATAAAGGTACAGGTTTACATGACAAAATATAATATTAATAAGCCCTACTGCTACACAAGGACTGACAACATGGAAGAAGGTACAGTTCAAAGGAAAACTACTGAAGGACCCAAACATAAATAGAAACTCCTTGGGTTAATAAAAATGGAGTATTCTACCTTTGGATTCATTTCATAAGCGAAATTGATTTGTCTAGCATAATTTCAAATCTGGAATTGAAAAGTATTCTTTGACAGATGCCTCTAATGACCATAACAAGATCTTATCGATAACCATGAAAAAGGTAAATTCAGAAGACTACCAGATTGTCTCAGGTAGTTGTAATTTATGTACAGGACCTAGGAAATAATACTTTTTCTGGAATGTTTCATTTTATCTCAATGAAATAGTATTAGAGTATATTTACAGTAAATATTAGAGAGAAATTTATTATCTCCTATTCTAGCAGGTGTGTTCCTATTAAGTTATAGATCAATTCTTAGTTTTGCCAATGTTACTAATATGCAAAAGGAACTTAAAACTATCACAGAAAATTGCAATAGAATTCAAAAAATCAATAGATAAGGTGTCTATTCACTCTCAGTGATTTAAATCCAAAAAATGATAAAGATCCTACCACTTCTTCAAAGATAATTAACTCTTTGGGGAATAATTTGATGTTCTCTAAGGAATAACTTTCTATAAAAATTTATAAATTTTCTTAAAGTCTAATGTCATTTTTAGGTTATACACAATACTGAATAGCACTCTAACTATATGGGCCCTAGAACCAGAACACGTGGGTTCAAATCCTGACTCTGTCCCTTATTAAACATGTGACTTCAATCTAGTGTCTCAGTTTACTCATCTGAGAAAAAAAGGCAGATAAACCACATTATACTGTTATTGCAGGTATTTAAAAAAGATTGTACATATAAATATATAGCATAGTACCTGGCACAAAGCAGTCCAAAATAGCTGATACCATTACAGGAAAGGGTCTGCTCATGTTCTTCATGGATAATGAAACTAATCTCTAACAATGCTGATTGTAAAAAGAAGTTGGGTACAGAATTGACTATAAGACCTAAATGGTTAACTTTGTTCTATAAACACAAGTATTAAAATTCCCAATTTACAGCTGAGCTACTTAAAGAACTTGTAAAAGGCTTTGGTATTTATCTAACTGAAATCTATCTTAGGAAATACAATACAGATTTGAATGACTTATTAAAAGCAGTAAGTATTTACGTAAATTAGGTAGGATCATACAAACAAGTCACTTAGCTTTTCTGGTTAAAAAGCAGTAAAATTACACCAGTAATTCTCAAAGTGATACATTATTAGCATCACTTGGGAAATTAGAAATACAAATTACTGTATCAGTCTCCCTAAGACCTAGCACATGAGGTAATCGGAGTAAGGCCAGTGCACTGTGTTTTAAGTGGCCGTACAAGTGACATGGATGTACTTTTAAGAACCATTGAATAGGATAATCTATGGGGTTCCTTCCTACTCTGACTTTGGTAAGTCTTTATATTGAAAAATTGGACCAGAAAGCTTAACGTATTCTACAGTATTGATACCAATAGCAATAAATGTTTTGTTTCATTAAAATATCCCTTTATCAGGTATTACCTGGTACATAGAAACATTTTGCTTGAGGGGAATTTTGCATTTCATCTGAACAACTTAGAATCCCATGTGGAAGACCCATAGCAGCCATGGTACATGTGGCCACTAGGACCCATACATCACCAAAAGACCTGCATACCTGAAAGGGTAGAATCATACCTAATAAAAACCCTCATTCCTATTTTGTTTCATTTTGCTATTGGTTTTAAATATTACAGTTCTGCTCACTCAGTCCCCATAGTCAATTGGTGATACAAACACAATTGACTCAAATAAGATGTTTCTTACCTGCTAAGGATACAGTGATTCCAGCTCAGTGACCCAACTACTGATAAGTGTCCCTGCATACTTCTCAGCCGCTTTTTAGTTACCACATCCCATAACTGAAAAAATGAACAAGAAGGGTTATATAGATTGGCATTTTCATAATCCACTATCTTCTCCAAGGTCTGACAGCTGATTACTTTTGATGTAGCCAATCTACCATCAGCTAAGTGAAAACACAGATCCTCTGACTTTAACCAGCAGCTCTCAAGTCTGACTGTATATTGGGATCCCCTGGAGAGTTTATAAAACACTATGGATGCTGGCAATTCTGATTTCATTGGTGTAGTAGAATCAGGAACGCTGGTTCTACTATACCAATTAAGCTTTTATTTTAAAGCTTCCTGGATGAATTCAACATGCAACTAAGGACTGAGAATAATTATCAAACTTCTAGATCCTTATAAAACTGAGAATTTCAAGCTTGAAAACCCACTTAAAGTTACCAGCAAACATACAGGTTGAGTATTTCTTATCTGAAATGCCAATCTTAGTTATGTAGTAATTACACAGGGAACATTCTGAGAAAATAAATTGTCTAGTACTTGTACTTCTCCCTCGCTGGTGCCAACTGCCAAGCATGTTCCCTTTTTTATCCAGGACACAGAAGATACATAATTACAAGTAAGACTTAAGTCTATGTTTTCAACTCCATTTTGGTTTTCCCCATTCCAGATGTACACAGCAGATCCAAGGGCGACAGCAACAAGATTTTGAAAACTCCAGTCTAGAATATTCAGATCTGTAAAAAAAGCACTTCAATTAGGATGATTATACAGCCATATGAAAACATTTTCCGATGAACAACTTATTGATAGGGAAAGGGAAAAAGTCAATCTCTTTCCTGTAGTTGGTTGGAAAATAGAATCATTAATTCAAGCCGATCACTAGAAGTTCAAAAATAAAAACTAGAATAAAACCAGGTTGCAAACTCACAGTAAAATAAGCAATAATGTTTATCATTTATGCTCAAAATACACTTATTTAGAGGTATTAAAAAGCTTGATGGATTCACCTACCATTATTAGGATACATGGACTTTATCTAACAAATGATTAAAAAGTAAAAGTGCATAATTACTATGGAAACATCCTAGGTTATCTATATGCAAATGCCACCATCACCTGTTTTTTGTTTGCTTGTTTGTTTTTATTTTAAAGACAAAAAAAAGCACAGAAAAATCAAAAAGCAATCAAACAAAGAAAAAACAACAACAAAAGCCAAATGACAACAACGTCAACAACAACAATAGTGATACAGGATTTCAAAACAAGATGATAGGAATTTAACAATGATTGTTATACTGCATATTGTTCTCTTCAAAATAGTTGTTCAGGTTACCAGATACAGGCATGCAAAAGTGATCAAACAATATGATTTCCCTTTGAGCAGTTTCTTTGCCTTTCACTATATCTATTGTACCTTTTGGATCTTATTTACTTTCAGTGTCTTGCAACAAGATAATGTGGTGTTTACACATGCAAGTCTGATTTATTTCACTTATGAATATGGTCTCGAGTTGCATCCATTTACCTATAAAAGCCTCTAGTTTATCCTTCTTTGTAGCTGAGTAGTATTCCATTGCATAAAAATACCACATCTTTTTTATCCATTCCCCGGTGGATGGCATTTGGGTTGTTTCCAAGATCTGGCTATTACAAACTGTGCAGCTACAAACATGGGTGCACATATATCGCTGTGGTATAATGTTTTCCATTCTTCTGGGAAAATACCAAGAAGGGGAATATCTGGGTCAAATGGAACCTCTAATCCCTAGTTTTTTAAGGAATCTCCACACTGATTTCCATAGTGGTTTTACCAGTCTGCACTCCCACCAACAATGTAAAAGGGTTCCTTTTTTCCCCACAGCCCCTCCAGCTTTTGTTATTGGTTAATTTCTTGATGTTAGCCATTCTTTCTGGAGTGAGATGATATCTCAGTGTTGTTTTAATTTGCATTTCTCAAATGACCATTGATGTTGAACATTTTTCATATACTTATTTGTCATTTGAATTTCTTCATCTGAGAATTGTGTGTTCATCTCAGATGCCCATTTTTTAATTTGGGGGGCCTGATTTTTTTCAATTCTTTATATGTTCTAGATAGAGGTCCTTTGTCAGAGTGATAGTTGGCGAAAATCTTTTCTCAATCTGTGGGTTTTCTTTTCACTCTGTTGGTGATTTCTTTGGATGTACAAAAGCTTTTTAATAAGATGAGATCCCGTTTGTGCCTCCATCACTTGTAACAAAAAAATACTACCTCATTTAGAAAGAATGGTGCCTCATTTATGTTACCTAAAAGTTAACAATTTTCTCTACTTTGTCATAATAGAAACTCTGACTGCTAAGAGAAATTATTTTTGTATGATCATTTATAATTTATCCTATCTTATTTTTTATGACAGAAACTCCTATTCCAACTGACACATACCAGTATAAAGCTATGACACACATCAGTTCCATTATAGTTACTTAAACCCCTAAAATGCATCCCTCTCACTAATAAAAACAACAAACTTTGGACAAAATATAAAAAGCAAACACCTGAAGATCCTGGAAAATAAGTAAAAGGAGGTAAACTAAGTCAGTGCACCAAAACACAGAGAAGCAATCTGCCCAGGAGTGAATTTCCTCTTTTTCTTTCCTCTTAGCTTTGCCCTGAGAGATACCAGTCATTGAGTGACACCTACACCCAAGGCTCTAGTAGAGAGCCTAACCATCTTTCTAGTCAGAAGAACCATGGAAAAGGGGCTGGGGTGGCTATACTTTGAAGGAAGAGATCCAAAGAGAGATGCCCTCTAACCATGAGTATGTGAGTTCACATGTTTCAGCCTATCCCCTCAATCATCTAAGTGCAGGGAAGACTCAAAGTAACCTAGAAAAAGCTTTGAGAAGTGAACTGAGATTTGAAATAGTTTAGAGTCAGACCCAAACATATGAGAGACAGATCCAACCCAACTTAGTCTAAACTTAAGAAATTGATCAGTGACTTGAAATACAACCCACAGATAGCAAGCCAAAATTAAAATGTGAGCCTAACTAGGACAAAAGCATCAACCCCCATAGGATCGATAGTGAATACAATATAATATGTATAATTTCCAGGACACACTCAAAATTAGTGGATATATGCAATGGGAAAACATAATTAATAGATTATAACTCTAAGATTAACTATACAAGAATTATCAGACAAAGATATTAAAGAAGCTATTAATTCTCCATGAGACAAGGAAAAACACACTTGAATTAATAAAAGGATAGAAACCTCAGAAAAAAACATAAAAATAAATTTTCCATATAGATAAAATAGAAAACATAAAACAAAACATGAAAATAGAAACAGCAATTATAAAAATCATAAAATGAAAACTTTTAAACAAAAGATAGAACATCTAAAAAATTCTCAATAGCAAAATGCAAATGATACACAAAAGAGTCAGTGAACTGAAATACAGATCAACAGAAATTATCCAATCAGAACATAGAGAAAAATTTTAAAAAACAGAATCCCAGGTGCATGTAGAATAATATCCGAAGAGCTAACATAAGTATAATTGGAGGTCTTAGATGCAAAAAGAACAAGGCTTCACGTGACCATGGAGTTCTCACCAGAAAATATGGAGATCAGAAGTCAGTGGAACATTTGAAAAATTCTGGGAAGGAAAATCTTCCAAACTCAAATTCCATGTCCAAAAAAATATCATGACATGAAAGATGAAAAATCTAGGCAAAGTCTTGGCCAATGGTCCTGATCAGCAAGAAATGGTAAATGAAGCTCTTCAGGCTAATGAGAAATTATGTAAGAGAGACACTGGGATCTTCAACATGAAATAGAACACTAAAATTGGTAAATAACTGGGTAAATATAAAGGACCATCCCTTTCCTCCTAAGAAATTTAAAATGCTTTTAAAGTTTTACTTTTTAAAGTAAAAGTTGTAACAATGGCAGGGTTTTTGAGGCAAAGCACTAACAAGTATAGTAAACTAAAAAAATTATGAAGTTGGGGAGAACTGTGTGACTGTAAGATTTTTATATGTGTCTTGTGTAAAAAGTACAACAGTTATTAAGTACACTTGAGAAAATATAGATTACATTATAATATCTACACCAGCAACTAAAAACACAATACAAAAAATAGCCAAAAACAATAACTCAGTTAAAGTAAAAGTAGAAAAGATGTCCAAGGAGTAATCCTTAGACACACCAACAAAAAGATCAGAAAAATAAACTGAATATAAAACTAGGAGGTTTACATGTCAATTAAAGAAAAAAAAGAGAGAATGGTATATCAAAGAGGAAGAATTGGTCAGCTTTCTCAAGTATGGATGCAGAGTAAGGTACATGAGATCTAAGAAGTACTTGATGGACTTTATAATGAAGGGTTCTTTGGTGATGTTCACATTAGCACTTTCAAGGTGAGATAACCTAGTTATAGTGGGCTCAAAACAATGAACAGAAGGCTGGGCATGGTGGTGCACACCTGTTATCCCAAGCACTCAGAGGCTGAGGCAGGAGGATCACCATGAGTTTGAGGCCAGCCAGGGCTACATAGTGATTTCAATGCCAGCCTGGACTACATAGCAAGTCTCAAAAAACAAACATAAAAAACGTAATGTGGGAAGAGAAATGAGAAACAGTACAAACATTTTTGACATGTTTTTCTATGAAGGGAAGGGAAAAGGGGAGCTATGACTTGAAAGAAAAGTAGGAACAAAAGTTTCTTTTTAATATGAGTGCTATGGTTTTTAACATTTCTTAAAAATTTATCCTCTTTATTTGGTTGTGAAAATAAATTCTGCTGGAGAAGGAGTTTGAAGAGTAGGCAAGTAGCCAGGTGTGTTGGCACACTCCTGGAATCCCAGCACTCGGGAGGCTCGGGCAGGAGGATCGCCATGAGTTCAGGGTCAGCCTGGGCTACACACCAAGTTTAAGACCAGACTGAACTACACAGCAAGACTCTGTCTCAGAAAAGCAAAAATAAAAAGAGTAGAAAGGTAGAGAATTACTCCCTCCACTAATTTTGCTTCTTTTGCTCATTCCTTTCTATCGATGCTTCCTTTTCTTCTGCTCTTCTCTCCCTCACCCAGAGAGGCAGGATAGGCTCGCCCTTGCCTTTAACCGCAACCACCCGGGCTATACTCCAGTCCATCCTGTCTTTCAACTTCCAGCTTTGTTTCTAATGATCTCCTGAACTTCTTCATGTCTGACAGCTTCCTCTAATGTAATATTCCAAGAATAGTCTTCTCTCCTCAAATCACCTCCCAACCAACCTACCTTCCCAGTGATACCAACTTTTTACTGCTTCAAAAACATGTAATATAATTTTTTAAAGCCATGTAATAATCTTAAATTCATCCCTTTGGCACATATATTTACTCATGGAGGAGAAACGGGCCCTTCTTCTTTGATAGTTTTTCCCTGCTAACAGTATTCTACATAATTTGCTAGGAATTTTCCTCTGATATATCTCTTAGTCAACAACTCTCAAGCCTACATTTCTACAACTGACTTTGAATTTCTCTATTATTTGCATCCACCTACCTATATACCAGTCCCCAGTGTATCTTCTCATTGTCAATAATTATCAGTTATCAACATCCTGCCTTTGCTCATGGTGCTAACAGAACCAGAAACACTCTCCATTCTCCCTCTACCCTTACAAATCCTACCCTACAAATGCTTCAAGACCCCGCTTGAGTTTGAATATCTTGACAAAATCTTTGTGGACAATTCCAGAGCTCACTGAGCTTCCCATATTCCTTACAGCTTATGATACT
This sequence comes from Cuniculus paca, assembly GCA_004365215.1. NCBI lineage: Eukaryota > Metazoa > Chordata > Mammalia > Rodentia > Cuniculidae > Cuniculus > Cuniculus paca. Next base: position 9,697 of record RJWT010020143.1, read on the forward strand.
CCATAATTCATTATTTAGGTTCTACATTGGCATGTTGGTATCAATTTCATGCGAGTTAGTTCTGTTGCCCTAACTACATAGATTACAAGCTAGGTACATAACAAGCAGACTCACTGTACTGTAGTTGTTTAATTGATTAGATTTACCTATGTTTATAATATGGTGAGAATGACCACCACGAGTACAATTCATTCTAATATAGTAAAACAAAAATGTACTTATAAGCAACAATTCTCATGCCCCATCACCAACAATAACCATTCCTAAATGTGAAACTTGCACAAGTAAAAGCCAACTACATTAACTTTTGTTGCATGGCACATCCTTTGGACAGGAGACACAAGGGTTATTGGTTCTAACATAATCAAATTTCAAGTTTAGTCCATAACACTGGTTGCAGTTTGTCCTTTCAACTTATCAATTCAAAATAACTTACAGTAGTCATTTCGAAGGCCAGTAAGATGAATCTTCACCTCTGGTTGCCATATGGGGTAGTTCACATTTCTGACCTTTTTAAGATGGAAAGATTCAGCTCTTACTCCAGCTCTACAGCCTACAAGAAACAAAGAGTTTTACATATCTCTCTGATTCAGAAAATATAATATTTATCCTTAAGAGCACTACAAGATCTCAGAGTAGAAAAGAAAGTCATTCTAAGACTGCAGTACAAACAATAGGGAAGGAAAGGAAGTAAAGAGAACTTCCATATTAAACAACATTAAAAATTATTCAGTGGCAGATTTTAATTAAAAATACATGAGTGTTAGACCTAAATGTAGATGACAGGCCTTATGGGGAACACAGAGCTATTACATTACACTGTGAATATTTATTCAGTCATTTGAGATTTTAAAATCAAAGTGAGTTTTACATATCTGTACGTGCATCACAGGTACACATACTTTACAGACTTAAGGTTTTTTCTGAGTCTTTGTCAATAAATAGCTGTTGGTTCATTGATTCTAGCTTTTTCTCTCATTATTTGTGTATGAAAAGGACACCAAGTTACTACTTCTGGTTAATTTTACCCATGACTATCTGAGATCATATCTTTTGTTTTAAGTTCTCACCAAAAGACTCCACTAAGTCCAACCACAGGCCACTGTCTTTTCATCTCCAACCAACCACTCAGCTTATGATCAAACTGATAATGGTAATATTAGCAGGAAACAAAACGACTTAAGTGACTGTGGTCTCTGTGACCAAATGGTTTCTGATAAAAGCATGAGAGTGTCACACAATGAAGAAACCAAGAAACCAAATTGTTACTCATAAATTCCTGCCTCCGTGTTAGCAATGAATACCTGCTGTTGTGAGCAGAACCACAAGCTCACTAGAAATATTCAAGCCTGTTAATAAAGTATGAAAGTTTTTTAAAAATCAATATCCAAGGAATCAAAAAAAAAACCCTCCTAGAATTAACTAAGGTTAAAGATACATAAGTTTAATATATAAAAGTCAATTTTATTCTTCTGTATCAGCAATGAACAAGTGAAATTTGAAATTTTAAAAATCCCTTTTATAATAGTACCCAAAATATAAAATACTTGGGTATAAATCTCAAAAATATTTATAAGATATATATGAAGAAAACTAAATACTCTAAAGAAAGAAATCAAAGAAGATCTAAATACATGGACAGCAATTATCTTGTTTAGAAACCCTGTATAGCTTTCACTGTTTTGTTTTGATTGATTTTACTTTATTCTGTGTTGTTTGATTGTATTATGTCTGAAGGTGTAGGCAACTATTCTGAAGATAACAAGAAGTATTATGGTAGCCACTGCTGTTTTACTAGTATCTTGAAGTTCTGTATTGCTTACATTGCTTTGTTTGTTTTGTTTTGTTTTTGTTTTTGTTTTACTGGTTTTATTTTGTTCTATTTTGTTTGATTTTACTTATCCCTGATGGTAAGGGCAGTTATATTGCAGATAACAAGAGACATTATGGTAGCCATTATTGATTGCTTTTTACCCTGTTTAGAAGTCATGTACCATGTTCATTGTTTTATTGTGATTAACTCTATTCTGTTTTATTTTGCTTGGTTGTATTCTTTTCAAATAAAAATAAATAAATAAATAAATAAATGGACAGATATTTCCATGTACAAAGATAGAAAAGCTCAATATTATTAAGGTATCAGTTCTTCCCAATTTGATATGTAGATTCAACACACTCCCAATTATTTTGTGGACACTGACAAACTAATTCTGAAGGTTATATTGAGATGTGCAGACCCAAAATAAGCAACCCAATATTGAAACAGAAGAGCAAAAGGAAACTATTCTCACTATCCAACTTCAAGACTTACTATAAAGCTACACTAATCATGACATTACAGTACTAGCAATAGATTAAACAAATAGATCAAAGGAACACAATAGAGAACCTACAAATAGACCCACACAAATACAATCAACTGATTATTGACAAAGGGGGAAAGTCAATACAGCAGATAAAAGATAATTTCTTCAACAGTGGTGCCAGGGTAACTGGACATCCACATATAAAAAATTCATGTAGGCACAGACCCTACCACTTTACAACTATTAACTCAAAATGGATCATAGACATAAACTATAAATCTTCTAGAAGATAACATAGATGAAAACCTACATGAATGGGATTTAGCTATAAATTTTTAGATACAACACCAGAGGCACAATCCATGAAAGAAATAATCGATGAGCTTGACTTCACTAAATTAAAAACATCTGCTCTGTAAAGACGCTGTCAAGAGAAAGAGAAGACAAGCCACAGAGCAAAGGAAAGTATTTACAAAGGACACATTTGACAAAGGGCAGTTGACCAAACTATACAAAGAAACATTTAAACTTTTAAAACTGAACAATAAGAAAACAAGCAGTCACATCTTAAAATGGGTGAAAGATCTGGACAATTCACCGAAGAAGATACAGTGATGGCACATGAAGCACATAAAAAGATACCCAACAGGATATGTCATTAGGGAATTGCAAGCTGAAACAAGATGACACTTGTATCACAATGGCCCAAATTCAAAACATTGACAACAAATACTGCAAAGATGTGGAGCAGTGAAACACTCATTCATTGCTACTGGAATGCAAAATGGTAGTCACTTTGGAACATACCTTGGCACTTTCTTAAAAACCTAAATATACTCTTATTATACAATCTAGCAATTGTGCTCTTTGTTTTTTACTTAGAGGAGTTGAAAACTGAAGTTTACACAAAAATCCTGAACATGAGCCAGGCATGGTGGCTATAATCCCAACACTCTAGAAGGCTGAGGCAGGAGGATTCCAAATTTGAACCAAGCCTCAGTAATTTAGCAATTTAGAGAGATCTTGTCTCAAAATAAAGGGACTGGGGATGTAATTCAATGAGAAGGCCCTGGGGTCAATTCCCAGTGCTGAAAAGAAAAAAATCAAAAAACATGTTTAGTGTTTATAACAGGTTTATTCACAACAGCTTTTACTCCAAGACTTGGAAGAAACCAAGATGACCTTCAGGAGGTAAATGAATAAAATCTGGTACCATAAGATATATACAAGGTGTGATTGAAAAATACAGTAAATGTTTAATTTTTTTTTTAAACCGGGGATCAAACGCACAACCTTGTGCTTGCCAAGCAGGTGCTTATGCCACTGAGCTAAATTCCCAGCAAATGCTTAAATTTTTTAAAATGTATTACAGCAAAAGATACATTGCACCCTCAAAAGTCCCCTCATTTAAAACACACTTATCCCACATTCTTGCCACTTTCTGAAGCAGTTCTGAAGTCCTCTTTCATAAATGTCTAGTTGTGTTGTCATGGCTGCCTCACATCCTATATTGATTCAAAACATTTACCTTACATTGTCATTTTGGTTTTGGAAAGAACCAGAAGTCACATGGTGCCAAATCTCGTGCATTAGGTGGATAAAGACATGCCGTATTACAAGGCTATTTTTCCACTGGATGGCACTTAGAAGCAGTACTAACCATACTTTTTAATCACACCACATAAAGACAACAATGAGAGAGAGTTTCCAGAACTGCTTCACAAAGTGACAGGAATGATGGAATGAGTGTATTTGGCACAGGCAGGAGTTCTCTGAGGGGGATTAATGCCAATGTGTTGTTTACTGTAATAATTGTTTTAATTATTGATCATGCCACACACTGATACTCAGCACTGCATACAAATCAACTTTCAAGACATGAAAAAGCATAAGGGACACTGAAATGTATATTAGTAAGTGAAATAAGCCAGTCTGAAAAGGTTAAATATTGAATGATTCCAACTATATAACCTCATGGAAAAAGAAAACCCATGAATACAAAACAAACATTGCCAAAGGAAAGAGAAAAATGAATACACAAAGCACGGAAGATTTTTAGGACAGTGAAACTATTCTGTGTGATACTATAATACTGAATGCATATCATTATATATTTGTCAAAAAACATACAAAATCCATTTTTAAAAAACCCACAAAATGAACTCATGTAATGATTTAATATCTTCAAAATTCTGAGTATAACTAGAATTTATGGTCAAATTTTGAATCAAGTATAAAACCAGAAAAACATGTTCAGAAATAGTGGCTCTAATGTCAGAGAAGTCCCAGGATGACAAAGGTACAATTATACAGCCTGTTTAGCAGGCTTGCAGAGAGGTCACCAAGGAGAAGAGGGAGCTGGAGAGACAGTGCATGGGAAATGCTATCATTAGCTGTGGAAAAAAACATTAGTATAATTAGAGAAAATATTAGTATTTTAATGAACATGTTGTACTAGACAGTTACCCTAGAAACAAAGAACACTTACAGTGACTACTTGGCTCAGTGGTAACTACAGTTGTATAGTAATAGTATATAAACACTATGAATTTTTCTTTTTTTTTTTTAAAGTATGCTATAAGCATGTCCAGAGACTGAAGAAACAATGAAGCAGGAGGAAAACTAAATTCTTATCTACTAAACTAGTAAATCATGACTGTGTCTAAAATTTTAAGAAATAGCAGTTTACCAATATTATGTAGAGAATAAACGTAATATCGGGGGAGTAACTGAAAGAGCTAAAGGTGGTTAACTCTAGAAAAGAGGACTTGGAGATAGAACTAGTTAGGACAGAGGATTATGAAAATTGTCCAAACCTTATTATCATGTTTATTTCTTTTAAGAATATAAATATTAATATAGTGTAAAGTAAGGAAGAAATGAAGGGGGCTGGGAGAGGAGGGCAGGAAAGAAGGATAAATGGAAAGCTTTGCCCCATACCTTTCCAAACACATTGGGATTCCTGGCAAAGCTGCATTTTCCCATTGATTCGCTGGATCACCTTCTGAGCTGAAAACAGCTGGTTTAAGCATTTCTGAAAATAAATACATATAAAGAAAATGCTTCTTTAGAAACATATACGTACATCTCAGACGTGATACGTAATAAAGAGTTACACCTGAAAATGTACTAGGAAGTTTATAGATTCTACAACATCAAAGCCAACACTACAATAATAGCTATGATTTATTAATCACTGTATAATTAACAGTGCTAACATTTTGCATATATTATCTATAACCTCCTCAACAGTTCCATTTAGCAGGTATTACTTAGCTAGGCTAAAATCCTATTATTCTTCTAACCTAAAATTCTATTTAACCTATAACCAACCCCAGGCTGTGGACAACATTACTCACCAGAAATGGGGACAGCAGGTCACAGAAATCTCAGATAACTTGCCTCAAATTCCACAAGCACAAAAATATGATTGCTATCTCAATTGAGCCAGTAGATAAAGTGTACTCCTGACATTCTGTCACCAACTTTGATTGAGATCAGTTGGAAAAATTATTAATAAAGAGAAAGAAAAGTTCTTATGGGAATTTTCCAAAAGCACTGACATATAGGTAAGACAGCAAAGATTCTTTTTCATTCAGTCACTCACAACAATATATAATACTTAATCTTATGCATATGGCAATCACTGGATCTCCAAAGTTCATACAGATGTCTCTCTGACAGCATTGTTTTAGTATTTTGGTTCCTCCTCAACATTATGTCACATTGTGAACACTGAATAAGTCACGGTTTTTATGTATTTAAGACAGAAAAAATAGCTATAAAGCAAAGTTGCCCAATCTCAGCACTGTTGGCACTTTGGGGCAGATAATTCATGTCAAGAGAGCTGCCCTGAGCACTGCAGAATGTTTCGCGGATCCCTGGATTTACCTACTAGCTGCCTTCCTGATTGTGAAAACCAAAAACTTTTTCAGACATTGCCAGATGTACCTTGGGACACAAAATCACCCTCAGTTGAAAACCACTGGTATAAAATGACGTTTTTTAAATTGCCTGCTGATCTCAGTTCAATTTCACTCTTTACAGGTTCACTTCTTCAGAGTCCCGTAGAATCCCACGAAACTGAACGAAGAACTGTCCAGTACGTGCTTTACTCTACATACCCAGGGATGTTCTTTTCTGAATGAGATCTACTTACACCTTTAATTAGCTCCCTGAATATGAATTCTGCAAGTCTCTATTGCTCTGGAAGCCCTCACTGTGAAAACACGCTCCACGTGATGGGTGAGGGCCAATACAGACTACCATGCTTTATGTAAAAGTATTTCCATCTCTTTCAATGCTACTTGATGTCTAGCCGTGGCAACAGTTTCCATTATCCCTTGCCAGGGTTACTCAGTGCTACCTGGATAATGTTCTAACTGTATAACAGTTGCTCTCAGAGGTACCTTGTAATCCCACAGACAGAGCCACCAACCTTGCTGCTACCAGTTACTAGAGAGGATAAGGGGAAGGAACAGAGAAATCTCCAATCAGCAGTAGATGGTGAAAAGGACAGTGGTGTTAATAACCTAGTCCAAGGATGAGGCAAACTGCACCCAGTAGAATTCCCTAGTGATCTCCTAACCCTAAATCCACATCTAACAATGAGGCCTTAACAAAAGACTTGTTTCAATACATTTGTTTCCAATTTTGTAAGAGTTCGATAATTTGAATTTACACTCATAATATCTGATTGTTCCTCTAGAATGTTATATATTGCAAACCCAGATGGAGGCACACACTAAAAAATAATTTAGCTTAAATTGAAAAATTACAACTTTTCTAGTTAAGAGGTTTTTTTAATGAAACACTGATTCCTTTAGACACTCTTCATTAAATTTAGTAAACCTGAAAACATGCTACTGGTATAATGTGCCCACAATCCTTAGACTATACTCCTATGGTCTTAAAATGATGAGCTACCTAAAGGCATAAATGAATTTAACCAAGAGACAATCAATAACAAAGACTTAAGGAAAATATCCAAAAGACCACCTTCTAGAGGAACAACTGAATTTATTCTGAGAGGCCCTAAAGGGAAGACTCAGTCACCATAGGAGTTGGAAATGACTGTAGAAAGAGAGCTCTTGGCTGAGAGGAAGCATACCATGGTGTACATAATTTTGTTGTCCTTTTTATCTTTACCTCTTTAATGATTATTCCCATTTTTACTTTTTGATTGGTCCTAACAACATTTTCTTATGTATTGGGGAGATTTTTTTTTCTTTTTTGAAGTACTTCTATTTGTGTCCTTCACTTGCTTGGTTGTTTGTTTTGTTTTTGCTCTATTTTGATTTTTTGGTCACGAATCCATCATTTCCATCATTTGCTAAGCAGGTCTCCCCTCACATTTGGAACTCAGTTGTCTGAGGTTCTCAAAATGTAGCATCTTCAGTTTTTTTTTCTTTGCCTACCTGGCCTTTGGAGGCAACATTTTCCTTCCCACCTCTCTCCAGTGCATGAGATGCCTTGCAAAAATGGAGGGCAGAGTTATTTGTTTCAGAGCTGCCATTGACAGGAGTCTTCGGTGGTTCTTTGTAAGATCCTACAAGAGACATTTAATTTTGAATTTGGATTTTAAAACCAGATAATCACTTTGATTAGAGGTCTAGTCGTGGCATCTTCAACAGTAGAACAGAATGCGATGGCTCAAGTTCTTGTGTCAAATCCCAGGAAGGGAGTGGAAGGAAGGGAAAGAGATGGGATCTTATCTAGAACATTGGGCTCATAACTGAAAACTCATGAGAAACTGCCTCAGAGGCCTCTATGACAGGGAGGAAATGCCAGGATTAAAGATCTGATCCTACCTGAAGCCACAACAAAGGAAATGCTTTACTTCTTCACGGCAAAAACAGATTTGCACATTTGGAGAATGGACAGAAAGCATTCATCAGTTTAAAATGATGGTGCATCAAAAATCAATAGCATTTTTGTACACAAATAACAAACTCACTGAGAGAGAAATCAGGGAAACAATACCTTTTACAACAGCATTCAAAAAAATGAAATACCTAGGAATCAACCTAACAAAGGTTGCAAAAAACCTCTACATTGAAAACTACGGTACTCTGAAAAAAAGAGATTGAA
>RJWT010020144.1:0-18094 GCA_004365215.1 Cuniculus paca
GGTATATTGTGTTTTCACTTCTACCCAGTTCAAAATATCTTCTGACTTTCTTTCTTTCTTTCTTTCTTTCTTTCTTTCTTTCTTTCTTTCTTTCTTTCTTTCTTTCTTTCCTTCCTTCCCAATGATAAAGTTTGTTTGGAAAGTGAAGGATCAGTTGAACTTGGTACATGCCTATAATTCCAGCACTCGGAAGGCTGAGGCAAGAGAATTGCTGTGAGTTTGAGGCCAGCCTGGTCTACATAGTGAGTTGAAGGCCAGCCTGAACTACATAATGAGACCCTGTCTCAAAAAGAAAAAAAAAAAAAAAAAGAAAGCAACATGAGGAGGATTGCTGGGTGTGTTGGTGCACTCCTGTAATCCCAACACGGAGGAGGCTGAGGCAGGAGAATCATTGTGAGTTGGAGACTAGCCTGGTTACAAAGTGAGTTCAAGGACAGCCTTAACTGCATAGTGAGACCCTATCTCAAAAAGACAAAAGACAAAAACGAAAAACCATGAGTATGATTTACATTATTAGGCAAAGACAGAACAAAAATATTTATTATAGAGCAAAAACAACCTTTATTGTAAAGAAGAAGAAAATGAACCTTGTATAGAGCCCAAAAGGGCTGCCAGCTCAGGGCTTTTAGAATCACAGAAATGAGCAAATTGCTAAAATGGTCAGTATAAACACAACAAAGACATTCTTTACAGTGGTGTGGGCATCTGGTTCCTGGGCAAGAATGCTGCCCATCTGATGAGGCCTTTGTTTGTTGAGCCTCCAGGTACTTGGCCTTGATCATTGACACGTCCTTCCTTGAATCCTCCTGACTTCTTTTGGGCTCGACCTTGTCCTGGCTGCTTGTAACTCCGTTTGCCAGGACGATGCTGAAGCCTTTGAGGCAGGGTGGTGGGGAGTAAATACCCCAGATTGCAGCTCACATGCACTGGATAAGTCCCAAGGCCCTGTACATGGGGCCGTGGCAGATTCCTGAGAGAGACAGGACCCTGCTCCAAGTGTGCTCCCATGCCTTCCCTCACGTTAGCCCACCCTATGTTCCCCCAGGGGTACTTTTATTTTTATTTTGTTTTTAAATCTTTTCTCTCTTCTGTTTAGCCCTGGTTTCCTGTCTTTGATTCATGGGTTACTTACAGTTGCATGTTTACAAATATAAATATTTGTAGACCTTCTATATTTTTTCTGTTTTTAATTTCTAATTTCATTATTTTATGTTCAGATAATACTTTTTTTTTTCTTCTTCTTCTTTTTCTTTTTTGGTAGTGGGGATCAAGCTCATAACTTTACCTTGCCAGGCAAATGCTTGTGCCATGGAGCTATATCCCCAACCCTGGTTTTTAGAGATAGGCTATCATTACTTAGGTCAGGCTGGCCTTGAACTTACTATATGGCCCCCAAGCTGTTTTCAAACTCATGGCCACAGTCCTGCCTCAGCCCCCTAAGTGCTGGGATTACAGGCATGCACTACCACACCTTGTAAGATCACACTTGTTTTTTGAGCAATGTTAGCTCCTTGTGAGTGTAAATAGCTTTCCTCACCCTTGCTCTCCGGCCCTCTTCTTCCCAGGTTTGCGTTTGTCAACACCTGGCTGGGCCTGGGGGATTCAGTCATGACCGTGGTGCATGGACTGTGGCTGTGTGAAGCCTGCCCAGCCTCGGGGAGCCCCGTGTGCAACCCCAGAGGTTCCACTGCACCATCGCTCACAGATACTGGGCCTCCTGTGAGGAAGGTGACTGTTGGATGTGGGAGGAAAGGGAAGCTCTGGCAGGTCATCATGGCTTTTATTTTGTTTGTTTTTTATTTTTTTGTTACCTCCCCCCAAACTATACGGGATCTAAATGTTTTATGTTCTTTTTCTTCTTGAAGTTAAAGGAAAGAGGGCTGGGAATGTGGCTCACTGGTAGAATTCTTGCCTTACATCTACAAGACCCTGGGTTGGATTCCCAGGGGAGGAAAAGATTAAAGGAAAGAAATAGGGAAAAAAGCTAAAATTCATAGCCAACAAATGCTGTTTAACGTAATTATTGCTGTACCGGGGATTGAACTCAGGTCTCTGTCACGTAAGATGAGTTCTCTGCACTGAGCCACACCTCCGCCCAGTAGGAACTCAGGACAAAGCGCAGGAGTATTTCCAAGACTCAAAAGACTGTCAGGTTTTTAATGTATATTCACACTAACATTACAGCTGTTATAATCAGGCTTCGTTACTTTAGTCAGCTTCCTCTTTTATTTTACTTAGGGCTGGGTATTAAAGCTGGGGACCAGTGCATGTTAAGCACATGTTCTGGGTCTGAGCGCATCTGTCTCATCAGCTGTCTCATTTTCAGATATCGTCTAGCTTTATGAGATGATATTTCTAACACCTTGACCTGCATGTATTATCCCTATGAAATTGTTGACTAGGTTGGTCTTTCGTAAGTAAGCTGAATAGCTAGAACATTTGAAGTCATCAGAAACCATTTATTTATTTTTAATTATTATTTTTTTTCCAAATCCATTTTATCTCAAGGATAAAAAGAAAAAAGAAAAAACTACAACAAAACTTCGTAATTTATTTACTTTTGAAAAAGTTGTGGGGAAGATTAAAAATATTTGCAAAATTCAGTTCACTTTATTATTTCAGGAGTAAAATGTTATTTAGAAATGGCAGGTTAAGAACAAATCTTATTAAACACAAATATTACTTTAAAAATCCACTGATTTGCCTGGTCTGATGACTCACAGTTGTAATCCTGATGCTCTGGGAGGCTGAAACAGAAGCATCTCAAGTCTGAGTCCAGTCTGGGCAATTTAGGGACTTAGCAAGAAGTTGTCTCAAAATAAAAAGTAAGGAGGGATAAGGTATAGCTCAGTGTGAAAGCCCTAGCTTCAATCCTCAGTACTGAGAAAAATCCATTTTTAGTTAATCCATTTTCTCATTTCTTCCATTATTCCAGAAAAAATGTGAAAGGAAGATTTATGCTAAGCAGCATTGCATCATAAGGGAAGTTCAAGTTTTCCCTTTAAGAAATACTGTTGCGTGCATTATACGCCACTGCAAAAAATTTAAGACTAACATGTCTTTTAGAAAGTAGAAAGTATGCCCCCACATTTACAAAAATTCCATAGAGCAGAGTATAAATATTTATTTATTTACCTTGGCAATACAGAGACAAGATAGTTTCCAAATAAATGTCTTCATATTTTCTCAAATCATCAAGATACTAAGTTTGATGTGAACCAAATAAACTTCTGCTTAAAAAAAAGGATACTAACTTTGGAAGTATACCATTTTCTCCATGCCTTTCAAATGACAGAAGGGCCATCCTTTCCAGCTTTGAGCGACGGAGGCCAAGTTAAATCCGAGCTGTGAGGTTCTCCGCGTCTTGGAAACATGTCCATTCCAGTTCCTCAGTTGGATCTATGGCTAGTCTGTTACTTTGACTGACCACTGCTCCTTTAGAATGCTGAAAGACAGTGTTACTTATGTCCACTAGGGGGGACCAAACCATGAGTAGAGTCTACACTTCTCTTACTCCCTCAAGGGCTGAAGAATCCAAGCCATTTCAGATTGCCCACCCAAAATCCATGAGTTATTCTTCATTGTTTCCTTCTTCTAAAAGCCTACTGTATCATCTAGAAGAGCACATTGGTAGCAACACTGACCAGTCAATGCTAAACAAATAATGCTTTAGAGTAGCGGAAAACCTTGCCTAGAGTCTTTTATCTTGAAAGCACCAAATTTTTGAGAGTATTCAAATTTATTAAATACCAAGTTGTATATGTACAATCTTTAAGAACACTGGACTGATTTAACAAGAAAACTAAGGCAAATTTGAAATATACCTCTCTAGTGGAGAAAGTGTGTTTAGGATAGCAGTGAATATTTGGGTTTTATTGAAAGCTTATGTCCAACTCTTCCATTTTATTAGTTAATAATTTAAAGTCAATAAATCCTCAAACTTGTTTGTAATTTAAAATACTATAGTTTAAAAATATCCTCTAAAATGAAGTCAATGTGTACATTAAGACTGAGTTTCAAGTTCAAGAATTTTGTTATCATTCGCAATTTCTGGTATGTAAGAGATTTTTTTAAGCTATGAAGCGGTATTTTTGTATGCATTATTGCTCTCTCTTTCTTAAAGCATTTTTACTTTTTATGAAACTTAATATTCCAGAAAGAAAAAAATATTTCATGAATGCAATTTAAGAATCTCATGTTGCCGTATTTTTCAAAATAAAAAATAAGCACATTCAAATAAGAATCGTTTCGTAGGATGCTAGGCCATAAACAATTTTCTGTCCATTTAGGCAGCTTTAATTTTATTGCTCTGTCAGCACACACACAAAAAAAATCAGATTTAACATGGAGCTGAAAACATGACTTGTTTAAAACACAGTTAAAGCACAAAGACCTTTCCTATTACTTGTTTCTCTGCAAAATGCAGACCGTACTGCAGAAACCGAATGTCCACTAGATGCCACACTTCCTTTGCTGAGTAGGCAGGCTCTGGCTCAAGCAGCAACCCTGCGATCCAGCTGTGTCTGTAACCGGACTCTGCGGTACTCTGCCTCCCACACACTGCCTGGGACCCACACTGTATCCAGCAGTGTTAGTCTGGGAAGTTCTGTCACGATCCTTAGGAACAAGCACAGGAAACTCGTATTTGCTGACTTCAAATATCATGTCTGAGTTAACAGTCTTCATTATAAAAAAAAAGTTATCAGTTATTTTGGAGGACTTATTGATTTATTGATTTATTTATGATGGTGATGGAAGCTACAGATGAATTCATGTTTATTTTCTGCCCACTAGATTTTTTTTTTAATTACACATTCTTTTTATTTTGGTAAGTTTTCTTTCTTGAGAAAAAATAGAGGAGAAAAGCCAATTTTCTCCATATAGTCAGGAGATAGAATTGAACTTTTTATTTTTATTTATTTGTTTATTTATTTGCAGCACCAGGGATTGAACTCACAACCTTGCACTTGCCAGGCGGGTGCTTAGGCCATTGAGCTAGATCCCTGGCCCTTGTCTTTTTGAGACAGGGTCTCACTATTCTGTTCAGGCTGGCCTTGAGCTCACTTTGTAGCCCAGGCTGGTCTCAAACTCACAACGATCCTCCTGTCTTAGCCTCCTGAGTGCTGGGATTACAGGCGTGAGCCACCACACTTGGCTCAGAATTGAACTTTTTAGAGAACTACATTGAATAAAATTGTGGTTCAGTTGTCGTTAGAGGCACTGTCATTTCATTTTCAGAGATTGCTGTTTTTTTCTTTTTTGAGACAGGGTCTACTAAGTGGCCCAGGCTAGCTTCACAATCATGATCTTCTTGCCTCAGGCTGCTGAGTAGCTGTTATTACAGGAATGCACCACCATTACTGGCTATTTCCTCTGACAGTTTTTACAGGCTAAATTCAATAGTGAAAGGAGGAGAATTTAGGAAGTAAAGATTATCCTGTAAGCGAGCAGCATGCTTTACAAAACAAGACTACAGGGTGACTCAATATTGTTGTGGAGCCTGAGTCCCAAGTGGCAGATGAGCCTGTGAATCACGACCTTTGTGGCAAGGTTGTCCAAGATCAGCATTTGGTTGTGTGAGATAAATAACACACAGAATCTGTGATGGTGTGAGATGGGGCCCCAGCTAGCTTCCTCCAGATCATCAATTACATCACTAATTCTTTCCTAGAACAGTGATAAATTTAAGACATTATGTTTTCCCCATTTTTCAGAACCTTTTGAGGATCTTTTGAGCATCCGATCATGAAGGAACACAGGAGAATTATTATTATTATTTTTCTATTTTTATTTATTTATTTTTTTTGGTCTTTTTGAGACAGGGTCTCACCATGTTGTTCAGGCTGATTTTGAACTCACTGTGTAGATCAGGCTGGCCTTGAACTCACGGTGATCCTCCTATCTCAGCCTCCTGAGGGATGGGATTACAGACGTGCACCACCACGCCTGGCTCATGTGATCAATTATTGTATTTAAAAAATTAAAAACCCAGGTGTGGTGGAGCACATCTGTAATCCCAGAATTTTGGGAGCTGAAATAGGAGGATTGCTCTGAATTCAAGACCAGCCTGGGCTACCTAGTGAGATCAAGACCAGCCTAAAATACATAGTGAGACACTGTTTCAACACCGCCTCCAAGATAAAAAATAAACACAAATTTTTTGTGTGCATTTGTGGTACTGGTGATTGAGGCTGGGGCCACTGAGCTACAATCTCAGTCATTTTTAATTCCAAGCAGAATTTCCCTAAATTGCTAAATTGTTCAGACTGGCTTTGACCTGTGATCCTCCTGCCTCAGCATCCCAGAGTGCCGGGATTACAGGTTGCCCCCGCTATACCCAGCAATTTAAAAAAACTTTTGATACAGGGTCCGGCTAAATTGCCCAAGGTGCCCTCAGACTTGTGACTTCCCTCCCTCAGCCTCCTGGGAGTGAATTTTTAAAATTTCACTTAAGCTGATTTTAGTCACTGCAGTAACTAGTGAAGTTTGCCACCTGAGTGCAGGACTTTTTCTTTTTTAACCCAATGTGTTTTGAAAATTAATTTCTAGGTAACTTCTCACACTGTAACCTGTATGAAAAACTCTCTGCCTTTCCCTTGCCCAGACTTTCTTTCAGTAACTGACTTGAAATAGACGAATCTTATTGGCAGTTTGGTGAAGAGAATAATAAATTCTAGTCTGGGGCTGGTGAGCGCACACCTGTAATCCCAGCTACTGAGAGTCTGAAGGAGGAAGATTGCTTTAGACCAGGAGTTTGAGACCAGTGTAAATAATTTGCTAAGACCCTGTCTCAAAATAAAATTTTAAAAAGACTTTTAAACCAGTTGTGGTGCCCACACTTGTAGTCCCAGCACTTGGGAGGCTGTGGCAGGAGGATCACTGTGAGTTCGAGGCCAGCCTGGGCTACATAGTGAGTTCAAGGCCAGCCTGAACTGCATAATGGAACCCTATCTAAAAAAAAAAAAGAAAGAAAAAGAAAAAAGAAAAATAGACTTTAAAAGTTTTGAAAGATGTCGAGTTGCTTGCCTGGCACATCCAACCCTTTGAGCCCCCTTAGTTCAATCCCTAGTAAAGGGCCAGAGTATAGAGGAGGAAAGAAGTGAACAAAATCCTGATGTAAAAACAACAACAATAAGCAAATCAATGAAATTGGTTTGAATGGTCATTCTAGATACTCTATCTGCAGCAAGAATTTGTTAAAACATCTTTTATCAAGGACTCCATTGTCTTAGAAACTTAAACAATTGTGAAAATGTTTGAATGAAAACCAGAAGAAACAGATCAACCAAAATGTGGTTGCATAAAAAGGGCCTAAGTAAACAGAGGAAGTTAATGTCTCACACTGCCTAAAATCTGGTCTGAGAATAGAGTTTAATCTGTTAATTCCAGCAGTATATGAGTGTGTGTAATGGTACATACCGCATCATTTAGGCATGGAGAACGATAAATCAAGTCCTTAGAATTCTAAATTACAGCTGAGATAAGCGAATGCATGCAGATAGACATCAGGATATGTCCACGAAGCAATTAGGCTGAAGACACAGGAGAGCACTTTGGTATACGTTTTGGCGTGTTGATGGCATTCAGGCATCAACAAAATCTTAAAAATTTTAAACTGAATCTTCCAATAATTCAGAACTATGAACAGGATATTTAAACAATTGGGGTCAAGTTGGAAGGTAGTTGTTGATGTTAATACTTTCGCTATAGAGAAAATAATAACCTGAATAATTATAATTATTTTAATAATATTTTATTACTACTTTACTTTATGCACATGACTTTTTGAGTCCAAAAGGAAGAACTTAGAAACTCACAAAAGTCCTTACATCTTCCTTACAGGTGAGAAGGACTAGATCTTGGGACCGAGTGCCCTTTTTGGTTCTCTGGGAAAGACGTCTTTCTGTCCCTCTCATTCCTGTCCATACCTTCCGTTGTCTCCCATTGATAAAAAAAAAAACAAAAAAAACACTATATGTGCAAGTGTCAAAAAATAGAAGTTAAGTCTTCTTCAGTTTAAGATTTGGCTGATCCTCCCATAATGTTAGGTGAAATGAATCTGACGCACAAGCTTAAATATCACACGGTTTCTCTTACATGAGAATCTCAAAGCTTTAGTATCCAAAGAGTGTGCCCTGTTTGCTTTGCTAGCCCACCCACCACAACTCTTCTCCTCTGCCATGCCACCCTGCCTCAGAGCCAGCTGACTATGGACTGAACCCTCTGTAAACTGTGACCCTCTACAAACTTTGCCTCCCTTCAGAAAAAGAGAAAACAATTAAAGGGCAAAACAGAAGATAGGTTATGAGAAACAGGGAGCTGGATCTTTTGCAAATGGGAAGGGGACCAAGAGATGGAGGGAGTAGAGAGAGGGGAGAGAAGGGCGCTGTCCCCATGATGAGTGGCATCACTATGCACAAAAAACATGTACTTAGAAAAAAATTTGAAGGAAGAAAATTTGGCTGGTCCTCAGCATCATCCTCTTCCTTCCAAGACCGTCACTCAGGTGAGCACAAACATGTTAGCACAAGTTCTGTCCTGAGAGCAATTCCAAGCCAGGCAGTGGAGAGGAGCAGCATCTCACTGGGTTCTCCAGAGCTGTGCAGGCGGATGTAGTGCTGTGTGAAGAGTTCCCTGCCTCATGGGGTCCCTACAAGGTGTTTCTGGCTCCTCTGTCTCTCCCATCCTGGTCTAACTCTAGAACTCTGCTGATTCCTTGGACAAGGAAGGCTGGCTGTGTGCCAGTAGCAGAAGGATGGAGTCTGGGGCAATGAATGTGGCTTTATCAATGCAGGTAGAAATGTTCTGTGGATTTAAATTTGCTCTAACACATCTACAGCAATGTGAATGTAAGAAAGAACAAGACTGGGCTGGGTGTGGTGCTGCACACCTGTAATCCCAGCAGTGTGAGAGGCTGAGTCAGGAGGATTGCAAGTTTGAGCCTAGCCAGGGAAATTTAGCTACCTAGTGAGACCCTGTCTCAAAATAAAAGGGGTAAAAACGAGAGCTGGGGATGTAGCTCCTGTGGAGGCCCTGGGTTCAATCTCTTACATACATAGAAAGAAAGAAAGAGAGAAAGAAAATATATAAAGAACTTCTAAAACTTTTATAAAGACATTGTAAGGCGTAAGACCCAAGATATTTAAAGAGAGTAGGGAATTTATTGAAAATTTAAAGAAAAGAGCTAATCATTAATGAACATTAAATACTAGAATGAATATGTAAAATTACTGATTATTGTTGGTCACTGAATTTTTTTTGCAAAAGAACTTTATCAGTGTGAAAACAAAACATTGCTAGACCATACGGCTTTCTAGAGCTATTAGGATGAGGAGGGTTAGGTATGGCGCTTGTGCTTTTAACACCCTGCTGCCACACACACACGTACACACCTACGGAAAACAAAGCCAAAACAGAATGCTAAGAGCTTGGTACGAGGACAGACATGCACATTTATATTCAATAAGTAGT
Source organism: Cuniculus paca (assembly GCA_004365215.1). Taxonomy (NCBI): domain Eukaryota; kingdom Metazoa; phylum Chordata; class Mammalia; order Rodentia; family Cuniculidae; genus Cuniculus; species Cuniculus paca. Next base: position 9,472 of record RJWT010020144.1, read on the forward strand.
CTATAAAAGGGGGAAAATACATGATTATTAGATTACATATTATTTTTTCCTTATTTCATCTTTATGACACTTAAGTTTGTCATTTATTTATTTAGGGGTACTGGGGATTGAATAGGGTCTTCATGCTGAGCTATATCCCTAGCCTTTTTTTAAATTTTGAGCTGGAATCTCCTTAAGTTGCTAAATTGCCCAGGTTTGGTTCAGTCTTGCAATCCTCCTGCCTCAGCCTCCCAATGTGCTAAGATGACAGGCAGGTGCCACCACATCTAGCTTATTCCATATTTTTCATCTGTTATTTCCCCACCCACTTCTCACCCATCAGATTTATGTGTTTGTCAAATATCTCTTCTCTGATTTGAGATGACCACAACAAAGACATTATATAATGAAGTGAAGAGATAGAACTTTTCAAAAATAAAGTGGTAAGAGTTTTAAACAGAGGCCTTGCCGTCCATCAGAAGGGGAGGCGAAGGTCTGTGTAGAGTCTGTGTTAAGCTTAATGCCCTTGGAAAAAGAGAAATAGAGTCCGTCCCACACATGCAGTACGAGAGTGGGGAGTGCTCTTACTGTCCCAGGAAGCAAAATGTCTTCTAGCAAGTGTTTTCATTTTTAATTTAAAGCTTTCTCTTTAGCTTTCTACTTTAATGGCTGAAGACACACGCGCACTTGGGTGGTAACGTCCTATTCCTGCGTTCTCCTCGACAGCATGTGTGTTGGCCTAACTGGATGCTTTGTGGTCCCTGGACTGGGGGTGGCAGAGTGGAACTGGGTGGCACAGAGGGACCGGGTGCGGTGTCCCGAGCTGCCATCCTGCAGCTCCACACTCGTGGATAGGACTGGGCTACACACTTCCAAAACTGGACCCATTGCCTTTCTCAATAGGTTGGTATTTTACAGGTTACATGGGGTTCTTAAGGTTTAGGGAGTGGGACCAACTGCATTTCAAGTCAAGCTGACATCCGCAACACCTGGAGCTGTGCTCTGGCGTTGGCTGTTATCTTCCCCTTCCTGCTAGATTTGTTTTCCATGCTGCATTCAATTTTCTGACTACAGCTACTCCTTGGATGACGCTTGCTTCTCTGTAAACTCTTTCCTGGGTTTGGGGCAATGTAAGTCCTGGCATTGCACTGGACATTATGGACTGCTCGGATGACTTTCCGCATCATCAACGGTGAAGTTGTAATATGCTGCATCTGGGCTTCGGGAAATACTTCATCGGTCTCTGAGTTCTAAAATTTAGTTTTCACATCCTGCAGTTTGAAAACTTGAAATGTGAAGAGTTTTCTAAACTACGTTTTTTTCTCCACCCTGTGCTGTGTAACTCATGATGTGTACCAAGATATGTGCTCCGTGTCCTTTGCTAGGTGACGTGTGACATCAACACAGCAGCCAGGTTTCAGTCCAGCCCCTGCGGCACTGGAAGCAGAGAGATGGAAACTCTGAGAACCTGTCTGAAGATCAGCTTTCACGTGTATCTTTCGAAGCCTGATTACTGTGGTTATGCACACTGATAGAACTGGGAGAGGTCTTTCCCAAAAACACCTGCCCCAAATTTGCAGTAAAGTCAATGTTTCTCCCCACATTAAAGTTTATGGTTGAAGGGTTCTCTCTCATCAGCTGGGTGAAGAAAACTCATGAGCCGCAGAAGCAAGCACCCAGCAAGCTTCAGAGAGATTTCTCACAGACTGCTTGCAGGGATCGCAGAGCAGAGTTTGGACAATAATTTTGTTCTTTCTACATGACATGAAGAAATAATTGTCTAAAAACTGTTCCTTAGCTATTTGTAGTGGTGCACACCTGTAATCCCAGCACTCAGAAGGCTGAAGCAGGAGGATCTCCATGAGATGGAGGCCAGCCTGGGCTATATAGTGAGTTCAAGGCCAGCCTGAACTGCATAACAAGACCCTGTGTCAAAAACAAAGAAACAAACATGACTGTGCCTTAGGTCCTGTTTTACTAAAAGTAAATGACAGAGTAGAAACTCATAGTTTTCTAAAGTGCCCTTGCTCTGCATGGTGGCTTGGCATCCCTGGCTTTGCTGCCCTTACCAGGTACCCTCACCCTGGGCAAGCAGGAACCAGGGGACAGGGCCAACCCTGGGACTGTGCTCTGCAGTCCGGCAGAAGGATGCTAATGCAGTCAAGGGTTCCAGTCCATCAGTGCTCAGTTCATCAAGATGGACGGGGGATGGCCCAAGGTGGGCCTGACCTGATCAGGTGAGCCTTCAACAGGGGTGGAGGGGCCGGGCACAGCCTAGTGTGCTTAGGGCCCTTGGGCAGACCCACAGCACAGCAAAGAATCAGAAAAGTTTCCTTTTTCTGCAGAAGTGGATGGCTGTGCTGCGGAGACAGACGGGTGGCCTCGCAGCTGGACCTCTTCACAGGTGGCTTGTTGCAGCCTCAGGCTTGTGGGAACTGGATTTTGCTCCTAAATAACAGTAGGCTGAACTTTAGATGGCGTCGCAGCCCTGCCAAAACCGTGCACTTAGCTTTGTGAGACCCTGGGCAGAGAATCAAAGAATGATTTATATACAATGGAGTACTACTCTGTGGTAAAGAAGGGTACACCTGAGTCTTCTGCAGGAGAACAGATGCCCCTTTCTTTTTTTCAGGTAGGGTCTTGCCATGCAGTGCAGGCTGGCCCTGAACTTGCTGTGTAGCCCAGGCTGGCCTTGAACTCACAGCAATGCTCTTGCCGCAGCCTCGAGTGCTGGGGTGACGGGTGTGCACCACCACGCCGGGCTCCTGCACGGCTTCTATTGTACCGAGTGCTTCTTCCACCATGCCACCACCTGCATTGTCTGCATGACTGCTGCTGTAGACCAGATATAGCAAAGACGAGTGTGAAACACAGGCGTGTTATAAACCCTGTATGTGCAAGTCCGTGTGCAGATACATGACCCTGTGTACTTCAACATTATTTCCCAAAATAATCCAGGATCTTTTTCTGCATGAAACATTTTCTTCATTTTTTTTCTAATTTTTCTCTGCCTTTGTTTCACAAATACTGCAACCTTCTAACTTGGGAAACAATTATTATTAGGCTGCATTGAGCCACTTATTCATTTTTGACACAGGGTCTCACTACATAGTTCAGACTGATCTTAAACTCACAATATAGCCCAAGTTGGCCTCAAACTTGAAATGATCCTCCTGCCTCAGCCTCCTTGAGTGCTAGGATTACAGGTGTGCGCCCCCAGGCCTGGTTTCACAGAATATAAAAGAAGAAAAATGATCCGAAGATCCTCATTTGAAAAGGCCGAGCAAGCATCCATGAAATAAGCAATCCTGATACACCTGGGCCAGGACAGATGGCTTTCTGTCCAGTGCGGAGCTTTTTGCCTCCTCCCAGGCTTGTGCGCCCTGCTCTGGACCCTCTCCAGGCCAAGAGGTGGGGACAAGAGTCAGGAGGCCTGGTGAGCTCAGTTATCGTCCTCCGAAGAAGGCATCACGAGCCGGCCCTCTCTGTTCTACAGCAGTGAGTTTGCAAGAAGAGCGTGCAAGAGGAACGCAGTGCGTGCACAAGCTGAGGCCCGGAAGCCCAGCCCCGCCGCGCGGGCCTCTCAGACCCCGCGGGCTCCGCCTCTGTTGCTCCAGGTTCCCAGTGTGTGGCATTCTGATGTGCTAGGCAGAGCTAAGACAGAGGGTAACTTCTGCGACTTCCGTTTCCTGTGAGTGTTTTTATTTTATTTATTTTTTTTTGCGGCACCAGGGATTGAACTCATGACCTTGCACTTGCCGGGCAGGCGCTTAGACCGCTGAGCTAGATCCCCAGCCCTGTTTTTGAGACAGGGTCTCACTATGCTGTTCAGGCTGGCCTTGAGCTCACTTTGTAGCCCAGGCTGGTCTCGAACTCACAACGATCCGCCTGTCTCAGCCTCCCGAGTGCTGGGATTACAGGCGTGAGCCACCACGGCCGGCTTTGTGAGTGTTTTTAGTTAGGCCTGTAGACCAGCATGCTCTGCCTGGCTTCAGGATGGAAAATGATACTGTAGCAGATTTAAAATGTGGTTACCAGCCTGGTGCGGTGGCACACGCCTGTCATCTCAGTATTCAGAGGCTGAGGCAGGAGGATCACTACGGGTGCAAGGCCAGTTTGAGCTGCAGAGTGAGTTCAAGGCCATCTGAACTACAAAGCGAGACCCTGTCTCTAAAAACAAAACAGAACAAAATGAAACTATTGGAGGCTGTAAGATGCAGCCTAAGAATAGGAGTTTTGAAGTCAGGAGGGTGTGAGTTGAAATGCTCTTTCATACCAATTTACCTAGCTCCTGTAATACTAGTTTCTTCATTTACAAAATGGGCATATTTATACATACCTCATAGATTTGCTAGTGAGATAATTCATTTGATATGATAACATTGTGTTGTGTACAATGCCCACCACATAGTAAGGACTTTTTAAACTTATAAATATGCTAGTCACAGAGTCATTAAAAAGCAGTAAAGTTTATGATGTTTTAATATTGTGCTTTGAAAAATTCTGATACTAGTGACCTTGAATTGAGTCATTTTCATGGTTAAGACTAAGATTCAGAGTCTAATTTTAGTTGTTTTTTGCCTCATTTTTCCTAATTCTGTGTTTCCCTGAAAATAAGACTACCTGGAAAACAAGTTCTAGCATTATTTAGGGCTCATTTTCAGAGACTATCTCCTTTAAAATCATGCTAGAACTTGTTTTCTGGGTGGGCCTTATTTTCCGGGAAACTGGGTTTCTTAAATATAATAAACTTCTATAGCTGTAACAAGAAACTATCTGCAGTAAGTAATTCCATTTTAAAAAACTTTTTCTCTTAGTGTCCAATTTGAAAAGAAAAATCCCTTGTACAGAACCTGAATTTTTCAATCACTTTTGCTTGTGATTATTTTATTTACCGTTTACTTGTAATATAGGTCTCAGATACCCATAAAGGCATATAGCTAAAAGCATTCAGTTAGAAAATATCCAGCATTAGTGAAACAAAGCCTTAACACTTTTTAAAGGGCGAAAGGTAACTCAGACACCAAGGCGCTAAAATATTCTGATCCAGCGGGCTCCACAATGAGCAGCTCGCGGGTACAGTTGAGAAGCGGAAATCCATTCAGGTAGCCAAAAAAAAAAAGTCACCAGCTGGAAAAGCCCAGCTGCAGATGGAAGAAAGAAGCACCGCAGAAGCATCATCTCCGCTCCCCCGTACTGTAGTTTTTGTGAATGACCATTGTGAGGTCTCTGGCATGAAGCACATTAAGAAGAAAAGACAAGCTCCACACCGTGACCACACGGCCAGCCTCGGCAGAGCCCTGGTCCGCTCACTGTGGAAAGCACATTGTTTAACATCTCGCTGAGGAAAACATCCCTTGATATTTCAGGGGCAAAGTTGCATCTCCAAAGTGCCCTGACTTACAGTGATCGCCTCGTGAACTCCACGGTAATCAGCCCGGCTCTCCATAGGTGGCGTCTCTGTGGGCATCGGACTTGAAGAGTCACCCTGCAGAGTGAACGCACGGAGACTTTTTAAAACTAGGAAGATCTCTGAACTTGGTAGCCCGTTTCCATGTGTGGAATGAGATTGTATGGAGAAAAATTCTGTTTAAGATTTCAACTTAGTAAAAGAATTTTCCTAAAAGATAATGTAAGTTTTAGAGAACAAATTAAGGTCTTTATACTCAATAATCTTTTAAAAATTGTTACCAAGTAGATTGAAACTAAGATGCTGTTGCACATTTTTATTTTGAAGGCAGCCACAGAAGAACACTGCTCCCACTGTCGGGGTGCAGTTTGAAGTACTCGTTCTGGAGGTGCCTAGACCAGACTTGCACAGGACAGGAAAGCTCTGTGGCTCCCTGCAGGACACGTTTAAGGCACAATCGCTAGATCCTTCGCTTTCCCAAGTAGAGCCAGCAGGGAGTCTTTACCCACCCCTGCTGAGCCTGGAAGGAGTGGGCTGTCCAATACAGCTGCCCACTTCATCTCCTGAGACTCTGAGCCAGGGAGCCAGGCACGATGCTGTGCTGAGCCGCAGGCTGGCGTTCACCGCTGAGCAGACCTGGAATCCCCCGGTTCACAAGACCGACTGCAGGCAGCGACAGCCGGATGGCATGGCTTTCAGTCAGGCCCTTGGGACTGGGTTTGAACTTGTGAACTGATATCTTGCAAGGGAAAGCTTGGTACTAGTCCCCCGAGTTTATCAAAAGCCACCAATTACTTCCTGGGTGAGCTACCTTGTGCAGCAATTCGGATTCACTTTCTATTGCCTTTTATTATCTTTTTTTTTTTTTTTTTTGCGGCACCAGGTATTGAACTCACGACCTTGCACTTGCCAGGCAGGCTCTTAGGCCACTAAGCTGAATCCCCAGCCCTTCTACTGCCTTTTACGAAGCAGGTTCTAGCCGGGCGTGGTGGCATACTCCTGTAATCCCAGCTCTCAGGAGACTGAGGCAGGAGGATCCTTGCAAGTTCGGGACCAGCGTGGGCTACAAACTGAGCTCAAGGTTAACTTGAACTGCGTAGCTAGACCCTGTCTCAAATAGACAATGAATAAGTAAATAAATAACAGGTCCTGCTATCTATAAAAAATAAAAAAGAGGAAAATAAATTTAACAAATCTGATGAGATCTAAAACATTTAACACGCATGGCTAAGTAATAGCATGTATTTTTTCTCTAAGAGATAATTTAGATGAATAAGTAGAAACTCTCTGAAGTTTTAATTTTTAATAATCTGACTTACCACATATTTATGATGTAACAGAATAGATGTTTGTAATGGATCGTATGCTTGGAAATACTTACTCAGGGCCAGGTGTGGTGGCGCACTTCTGTAATTCCAGCACTCAGGAGGCTGAGATAGGAGGATTGTTGCAAGTTCAAGACCAGTCTGGGCTACAAAGTGAGCCCAAGCCCAGCCTGAACTGTGTAATGAGACCCTTTCTCAAAAAGACAAAAAAAAAAAAAAAAAAAAGAAGAAGAAATATTTACTCAAGCAAAGGTAAGTTTAGATATGTAAACAAGATAATATATAGTAAACATTGTCTAGTTATTGTGAAGCTTATTTGTTGTTGCTAACAAACAACTTTTTATGAAACAGTGAGACTACTGCATGCACAGAGGGATAGAACTAATGTTAAAGAAAATAGATGAAGACAAGGATTTTCTTCTAGACTCCAACCATTTATACTAAAACTCCAAGTCGAGTTTTAAATGGAGTGGAAAAACATCTCGGCTCACAGTGTAAATTATTGTAAGAAATAAATATGAATTTTTAACTCATTCTTACAAAGCCTCATCTGTGGTCCGTTTGACTTTTGCTTGAGTGTGTATATGCATTTTCTATACTGATGACTCTTTTAATCTTGTAAGAACCACATCCAGCAATGAATCACATTCTTTGAGTGAATAATTCAGTCCTTGACGCCAATCTCTGAGGGGAATATTGTGATCCTGCTGTCTGAACAGTGTGGTAGCTATGGCTACCTATATAATTCTTCCCAATGGAAAAAAAAAGTGACAATGACATTAAATTTAATCAGGTTCCCCTTTCCTGTGGTTCCCACTGGGATGAGCCACTAGTGTCTTGCCTTAAATATTCAAAGACCTTCCTGAGTAGTTTGCATGTGTTCATATACTGGGACAATGTCCTGCTAATACAGAACAATAGATCTGTCATATATTTCTCCCACAAGTGGATGTGCGTCTGCAGCTACTGAATCTGAGGTTGAAGAGCCGTTTCCCCGCAGTGATCATCTTTACTTAAGTCTTTACAAAACAGCACTAAGGAAATGGACGGAGACACTGAAGTGAGTGAGCTTGCTTACTGGAGATGGCAATTCAAATGGGATAAAGGATTGTGATTGCTAAATGATAATAAAGTGGCATAGCATTTTCAGTCACACTTAATCTGATGTGGAAGCCCCAATACAGAACCCTGCATGGCTGAAAAAATTTCAGAAACCTACTCACAAAGGGACAACAGCTTACACTTATGCAGAATGCTCAGGTGGACACCACTTTCTTTTCAAATCATGGTTAAGAATAGAAGTTGTATTTTATGTCCATTGTGCATATCTGAGGGGTTGGTAAGCTTTTAAGTTCAAAGGATAAAATAAAAAAGTGTTCCTTATAGTCATCTGTGATTTCTACAGTGATCTGTGCTGTTTATTTAGAATCTGATCATGCATAACTTTGACATTTTGAAAACTGGAGAAAAGGCAAATTAATTTCTTCTCTAGATCTTTTTCAGGTACATAAAAAAACCCACCAACAAAACAAAACAAAACAAAAATAATACACAGAACTCACTATGTCTAGGAAAGAATTGCAATTTAAAGTAATTAAGAATTGGACATGATGCTTTCTACTGTGTAAACAGAGTAAGCCCATCTTGGGTTATGTTTAATATTAAAAATTGACCTTCACAATCTTTGAATAGAATTAATGAATACATTTGTGTGACACAGTATACATCTAAGGGCAATATTTAAATGGCATGCGATAGCTATAATACATTAAAAGGTGAAGTTCACAATCCATTCAGAAGTTGGCAGATACTTGCGTATCACTACCTGCTAATTTTCCTTATATATATATAAAAAGAGGCGGAAATGGGATATTTGGTAAATGTTGAATCTTTATGTCTTTTTTACGGG
>RJWT010020145.1:0-18090 GCA_004365215.1 Cuniculus paca
ACCATCTCCATCATCATCATCACCACCACCATAATCATCACCACCATCACCACCACCACCACCACCACCACCACCTTCGTTATCATTACCACCATCACCTTACTGTTACCATCAACATCTTTGTCACCAGTCACCACCTTCCTCACCATCACCACCACCATATTCACCACCTTTGTGATCACTGGCACCCCCACCATCATAATTGCCATCGCCATCACCATCCTCATCATCACATATCTGTTTGTATGAAGTATTATTTCCCAAAGGACGTAGGGGATCTCAGCCGCCACAAGCTCTGGAGGCTTCCACCTCCTCCAGACCCCCTTTCCTGCCCTGCCCCTCCCAGCGAGCCCCCAGCTGCGATCACTCAGGCTGAGGGGAACCTGGAGAGCTGCAGATGCGGCAGATTCATGTCACCTCTGCTTCTCCCTCCTCCCCCTCATGCAGGAGGTGTCTTCTGCTATCTAGGATTTTCCTCCAGCTCCCACCCCTTCCCATTTCTCACGTGTATGCACTGCTGCTCAAAATCCCCTCTAGCCTTGCTTCTGATGATTGTGCTAGAAGGATCCTGGAGAAGACAGAGAACCCAGGAGAGGGGGGACAGTGCGGAGGAGAGGCGCACGTGTACGAAGCATGAAGGAGCAGGCCAGCTGCAGGTCTCCTCTGCCACCAGAGAGACGCACACGCAAGAGGCCACTTCCCTCTCCGCACCTCAGGCTCCTCTGCAGGCTGCTCAGTGCTCACATTCCACAGTCTTAGAGCAGCCTGAGCAGGGCGGGAGGACCTCAGCCCGGCAGTCCCGGAGGAGGGCTCAGGAAACACTTTGTCACAGCCCAGCCCTGACACCATGCTCAGACGGGGCTGGCTGTACCCCTACACCCGCAAGGGACAGGGCTCCAGCCACCAGCCCTCCTGACCCACCCACCACTCCTCTTCTGGATGCTTCTCCCAGAGCTCGCCCCACAGGGCAGGCTCCGGCACCTGAGATCTGCGGGGACAGACACACAGACAGGCCGCCCTGCCAGGTGCGCCTCTGGGTGAGCTCTTGACCCCACGCGTCCGCAGCTGCTCCTCTTCCCACCTAGGGCTCCCATTTTTCCCCCTGCCCCGCTTCTCCCCGAAACCAGCCCTTCGCTGCCTGGCGTTTGGAAATGCAGGACTCCATGGCAGGGAGGAGCAGCAAGAAAGACTCCCGCCATCGTGGCGCCTTTGGGAAGCGTTCAAGGTGCAGGGTGAAGAGGAAAGGGACAGATGACTTCCAGCCACCCAGGGGCCCCAGGGAGTAGAGTAAGTGTCTCAGCCAAGGCCTAAGTCCTGCTGGGCAGAGTCGATCTGACAACCTAGCAGGCCACCTTCCCCAGCCCCGAGCTTGCTGTGGGGTGGCGGCCAGGGCTGGATGACATCCAGGGTGACAGTGGGTCACAGCACAGCCGGCCCAGGTTGGCCACAGTCAAGTAGTCATTTCCCAGCCCAGCAGGCCGCGCTCCCCAGTGCCAGGCCGTTCAAGAAAACTGAACCCAAGGCAGCCCCAGAGCAAAGGCAGCCCAGCCAAGAGCAGCGCCCTCTCTTCCCCCTTGGCTGGGAGACAGCATCGCTGTCCACAGGACACAGGCTGTGATGCACACGCTGCACACCGGGCCCCATGCCGAGCACTCCATCCAGATCCTGTGGTGAATCGGGGTCGCCCCGGGGGTGAGACAGGTCTCAAGGGTCAGACTTGTGCATGACCAGGGTCACAGGTCCCAACTGCACCAACTCCATGTCCACCCTGCCTGATTCCTAAGTTTTGCCTGCGCACCTCCCGTGTCCTGTCACCTCTGTGTCTGTGCTCTGTCTGCAGCACAGAAGCCAGGGCCAAGGTCTGCTGCAAGCAGCCGGCCTGTCCTGTGTGTCCATGGGTCTGGAGTGATGGGGAGGATGGGACAGGTGACGGGGGATAGGACAGTGCACTGGATGGCCGAGGACCTATGCAAGGAAGGGGCACAGGGGAAGGGAGTAGATGGCACCCCAAGAAGGCTTGCTATGACCTGAGCTGTGTTTTTGTGCAAAACTCCTGGCAGTGCCCCCCGGGGGGAAATGGGGGTGGGAAGGAAGACAGACCCCAGGGCTGCTGAGTCTGACAGTGAGAAAGGCCCAGGACGGGACAGGACAGGCAGAGCCTCACAGCGGCAGCGGCAGTAGTAGTGAGGGGCAGTGGGGAGTGAGGTCACAGAGCGGCAGAGGGGGCAGGGTTCAGACTGGGCAGAGATGGCGACAGTGGAGGCGGCTGTGGGTTCACCCTGCGGGCTGGGCCGGGCCAGGGCGGGTGGGAGGTTTCAGGAAAGTCCAGCCGGGGCTTAACGGCGAGGCTGGGGGTGTGGGTTAGGATCCACTTCGCACGTCTGTCATTCATTCATAAGGAATGTGTCAGCATCTGCTTCAGTCTCCGGACTAGATGAGGGGGGTGACAAGGAGGACCTGGTAAGGTCTTTCACCCCAGGAGTTCCAGATGCCCTGGCCCAGAGAGACCCCAGAGTCCTCACCTTCTGCTTCCTCTCAGAAGTGACCCTCCAGGCCCCATGCTGTCCCTCAAGCCTCCTTTCAGACCCCAGGCTTTCCTTTAGGTCCCCGGGGAGACCTGCTCCCTTGGCTTTGACCCGAGCCTTCCAGCGGGGCTTCTTCCCCGGTCCCGGGTAGTTTCTCCCTCTGCGTGGCTCTGCTTGCCTGTGTACACCACCTCCCAGGAGGGACCGAGGTCCCCTGCCCAGCAGGAGCCTGGGGGACCTCCTGCAGGGCCTTTGCAAGAAGATAAGGCATCCTAAACGTGTATGCTGAGTTACCTTATAAAGGATCCTGATCAACAAATAATCCTGAAACAGTTCTAAGTTCCAATTAAAAAAAGTCCAAGCAACTGACCTTTCTAAAGCCATGGGTGAAGATAGTTCTTTGGATCAGCACCTCCCTGGCGCCTCTCATTTATTCAACCTCAGTCTGTGACCCACCCTGGGCAATGCAGCATAGAGACGGATCCCACCCAGACCATATCCCCAGGAGGCCCAGGGGAGGTGCAGCCCTGAGCCCCGGACAGGGCTGGCCAGGTGGAAAGAGGGGGCCTTTCTGTTGCGCAGCGGCAGAGGTGGAGCCGGGACAGTGCGTGGATTCACTCACTTCAGATTTGAAGGCCTCCGCCAACCAGGTCCTAACTGTGAGCCAAGCCAGGCTATCAGGCAGATCGGACCCCAGGGCATCCTGACTGCATCACGGTTCCAAGGCAGCAGCTTTCTTGGCGACATTGCCAACTCCAGAACCTTCTGGCGCCGGTGCCCGACTGATTTCCCAAGGGCAAGTTCTGCTTGGAACAGCCCCATCTCACCACAGGCCCAGAGTCTCACCCAGCCTCTAGGTCCACCACCCTTTCAAGGTGACCCCTAATTCTGCCTTTCCACTTCCCAACCATTTCCTCAGAATTCATGAGTCCCTCGTCTCACACACTGGGACACATGTAGCACCTTCCTTGGGTGCCAATGATATTCTGGCTGGTCCTTCTGGACATCCAAGCCTTTCTTTAGCCCTCTGTGGAAGTAGTACGACTTGCTGGGTTAGAGTGTGGGCTCTGGACTCAGAACGTTAGGAGGCAAGGTGAGGGAGAACTAGAAAGATTCCAGGAGGTGGCCACCAAATTGGGTGTTGAAGGATAAGTAGGAGTTTGCAAGATGAATAACAGAGGCGAAAGAGAAATTTAGGCAGTAAAAGCAGCCACAAGTCAAAGGTTGGAGACAAGAAAATACCTGGCATATTAGGATAAAGGTAAGAAGTGGGGTGAGGCAGAAGTGAGGTAGTTGAAGAACATGCAGAGTTCCAAGGTGCTAGATCAAGATGGGTTGTCCCCCTAGTTTCCCACAGTGGAGACAGTCCCTCGCACAGAGGACGCAAGCGGGGTGCCTGGCCACTCGGCGACACCATGCCTTCAGCCTGCTTAGTCCTTTAAAACATTCGCTCGGCAGCTCTAACAGCGAGGCGCTGTCTGGCCGGACCCACAGGCCCACCTCCTTCCCAGGGCTCCACGTCTGCGACCCTATCAGCCGTCATCTTTCTTTTTCATCCATTCACTCACTGATCGTTATCCTCCAGCCCTCCGAGGCTTCAGACAGGCCGGCCACTTAATTTCGCAAAACTAAACAGCACGCTCTGTTCTCTCAGGACGCCTCTGAGCGTGATATGCTCTGCAGAATGCTTTTCAGAGCAGTGAAAAATTTAATTTTCCCCCCCAGCATCAAGATGTGTCAAACATAATTTATGCCTGGACATAATTCATCCCTAAAGATAAACACTGAACCCCAAGAGAGGAGAGTCGGCTGCAGAATTTCCAGGGGCAGGGGGTAGGAGTGGGGGTCCTCCTACTCGCAAAGGGGCGAAAAGTGTAAACGCAATGAAGCTAAAGTAGCTGACCTCCGGGCTGCTCTGGGTTTCCTTCTAGGACGGCCACGGTGTTTTCTTTTTCTTTTTTTTTTTTTTTAATTTTTTTACAGGCCTCTTTTGTGTCTGTTGGACTGTTGCTCTGTCTTGTATAAAATCTCTCCCAATAGAAGTCCTCAATTCAGGTCACCTGCTGGTCTTTGTCAGCTGAGCCTGACGCTGTCAAATAACGCAGAGCTCCCTAAGCCAATACAAGTCATTAAGGCGGAGGTGAGTCAGAGACCCGACGTGGCGGGCAGGAGCCATCCGTAATCAATTGATATCTTCCTCTGCCGGGGGCGGGGTCCTGGGGAGCCCTGCTCCACACCGCCTCAGCCATAGGGGCCTCCACCCCTGGATCCAATTAGGCCTCGGCTCAGCAGGTCTGAGGTTGCGCTGAAAGGCCATCAGTAGGCAAGCCCATTAATAACTCGCCAGTGCCCTGCGTATTGTAATTGTCAGGTTGCAATTTACAGTAATCCTCCAATGCAAAAGCCTAAATCGCTGCAGCTGATTGGAAATTCATACGCCCATTTGAAGGAGAAAAACACACGCGGCCTGGGTTAAAAGGCCAGAGCGCGCAAGCGTGTGTTGAGTGGCAGACATTTTAGTACTAGCCTGGGACCATATTTTAAAAGGTCACTGAAAACTCTTGGCTTGGGCCCTCTGACAAACAATGAACGTTCCATATATTTATTTGCCATCTCTTTGTTTTTACAGCAAGCAGAATAAATGAGTGAAATGACGTTGTGCGGGCCTGCATATTGTCAGCACAGGTTATAAGTCATTATTAAACTCCATCAAATCAAACCAAACCCGGTCAAGGCAATGAGACTAAAAGTTATTTGCATTCCTTCTGTCATAAAAAATCATATCCCCTTACTCAAGACTTTCGTTTCTTTATTAAATGCAGCCACAAGAGTATTTCAGGTCTGGCAATATAAGCTCAGGAAAACCTTCTCGGTATAACTCAGTGTAACAGCTTAGACCCGATTCCACTAAAAAGTCCCAGCTGAGCCTATCTGGGCACTCAATCAAGACATACATATTACTTTTAAATAAGATTAGCCTCTATATTTTGCTGCTTAAGTTAAAACTTTTCATGTCATTCTCTGCTTTTCTATAAACTCCAACATAATTCTGTTTTAGCAAAATACTTCAAACAAATTAAAAACCTCAGGTTGAATGTGTCCTTAACAAAAACTTTGTTAATGGCATTGCAATGTGTTTGCTGACACTAAAACACTTTTAAATAAGATGGATTTTCCCTCCACTTCCCTGCGTTTGCAATTACGCAGTGCGGCGTTTGCTCTTGGTTACAACAGCGAAAGCAGAAGCAACCTGTGCTCTGAGTAGCGTTTGATCAATAACGTACCAGTGACTTGCGACATCTGTTTAAAAAATTGTCCTTCCCTATCTGTCTGCAGTTGGGTTCTGCGGTACTGCGGAGCGGAAAGTGATCAGCAGGGAATATTTGGGGGACTGGGGTTAGGCTTTGGGTTTTTGGGTAGGAAGGAGGAAATGTGGTTCCCCTGATGGCAATGGTGTGGCAGCAGGGGACTGCAGACTACAGCATCTTCCTGATCCCCCAGCACAGATGGGAAGGAGGCAACAGGGACGCAAACCATATGACTGAGCAGTGCCTCCAATCCTAACCCAGGAAAGCTGTCTGCGGCCAGCAAGAAGAGCGTGGGGATTTGGAAGGGAGCTGCCTGTCAGAGTGAACTCTGCAGGCTCAGGGCCTGTGCGCGGGGCTCCTGGGAGGCAGAGAACCGATGTACACCCACGCGGGGTCTTCAGCGGTCTCCTGGGTGAAGCAGAGGAGCGTTGGTGACAATCCAGTGCTGCCTGCTGCCAGGCTCGCGGCACTACGCACCAGCTTCCCAGTTTAGTCCCAGATTCCTACTGTGTCTCTTCCAGCCTGGGAGCAGCCCTTGGGGACAGGGAGGTACTACCTTCCCCACCGCACACCATCTACAGTGAGGCTCACAGAGGTGAGGGTTACCCCACGGTGTGGTGGGCCAGTTCTAAGATGGCCGTGATTCATGTTCCTTAGGATCCACAACTTGCACCCCCACCCCCGAGTGTGGGAGGATGTGGAATGGGACGGATGTCACTACCCTGGTGAGGCCACCTTGTATAGCTCGGGTGGAAGGATTGATAGATGTGATTGAGGTCCCTGATCAGGTGGCTTCGGTATCACTGCATCCGGGACTTCCTGAGGCAGGCAACTCCGAAAGCCAGGGCAGACCTTCCCTGAAGAGAGGCGCAGGGGAGGGACGCTCTCCTGCTGGCCTTGAAGCTGAAAGCTGCCGAGAGCTCTGTCCTCCAGAACGGGGACACTGCCAACCATCACAGGACGCCAGCCTCTGAGACCCCGGGAAGACCCCAGCCAAGCTGTGCACACACTTACGAGCCACAGAAAATTCGAGGCAACGAAGGTGTGCTTTGAGGCGTTCACTGTGGCCGCTCATTACGTGGTCATACAGAATGAATGCACATGGCTGGTACTGAACCTAGGGCCTCCTGCCACCAACCAAGCAGACAGGTCCCACGTCCACATGGTGGCCCTCTCCCACCTGCATGGGTGGATGCCCTCCTATGGCTGACTCCGGCTGACCTGCGAAACATCAACTAGAAGCTTGCTTCTCAGTTGCTCTTATCTGACCTCTTTCTTATCCTAAAGTACTGACTTACAGATAATCTGCTTCTGGACTTGGCTGTTCCTGTTATCGTGAAAGCCTCTCCTCATAGTACAAGCACCCTCATCAGTATAAATTCTCTTGTTAAGCCGGTAAAAATTAGCGCCTCAGAGAAAAGCCAATACTTTCAAAAACACCTGACTAAATATTTCATAAATGCAACCCAGCAAATTTCTACAGTAGATTCACTGGATTTACAACCATCAAACTATATTAAACTTACAGCATCAAGATTTATCCCCTGTTAAATGGAGTCTCGTTTTACTAATATCTCACATTTGATCCCAAAGGATCTTCGATACCTTCCAGCTTTCACTGGGGTCCCCCATCCCAACTCATAACGAGGCTCTCAAAGCCCTCATTGTAATGCTGCCGCTGCCAAGAACTGGCCTCCCCAGGAAAGGCAGCCGGGGCTGGGACAGCAGTAGCCTGGGTGCAGAGGGTAGAAAGGACGCCACGATCCAAACCCCAGGGGACCCCAGAGAACCCAGGGAGCTGTTCCAGCAGGATTCGGTCCCTGCAGTTTTCCAATATTAGTTTTTGGTGACGCAGCGATTTCTCCTGATCCAGTGTTATTAACTGAGGTGGCTGTGGTGGGAGCAGGAAGAAGGTGGGACAGGACCACTCTGCACACACACCTCGGCACCTGTGGCACAGCTGGGGACCCTGTTTCTACCAGTGGTCCCCTCGCCTTGGCTACACGTGAAGATAGCGGGCGACTTGGCCTCAAAGGCAGGTCCCCAAGCTTCATCCCAGATTCTGACTTTGCGGGGTTCACTGGTGTGGCTGAACCACACCTTACGTTTGAGGAACCAAGACTCTAAGAGGAAAAGGATTTGCTTAACAAAACAGTTTTAAACTACAATCTAGAAAAGCACAGTCCATCCTTGGGTTTGCAGGGAGGTCATTATCCACACTGAAATTGTAACTTTGGGTTAAAGTGTAAGTTGATTTTGGAGGATTTATAGGGCTCACATACCTTAAATAATTCCCCAGAAACATTCAGGGCTTCGTGAGTAACAAAATTGACCTCTTAGGAGCATCCGGGAACCCAACATCTAAAGAATAATGGAGTCCACTGAGGAGGCCCCGAACATCCACAGCACCATGAACCAGCTCCTCGAAGAGATGCTTGGTAAAGGGGACCAGCCGCTTCATCCTCAAAAACCAGCTCGGGTCTCACCCCGCTGTGATTGGTCCCTCGATCCTCCAGTTGCTGTTGACTGTACCCTGGTCAAGTCTTTATCAAAGGTGGAATGGTGTTGAAATTCAATTACACACATACGTTGTCAGCATGATGAGCCCTGAATCCAGGACACCTAGTTTCACTCACCTGTAGGATGGAAATAGGAGGGGTACCCACTCTTACATGAAGTGGGGGGCCAGTACTTAGAACATGAAGTCCCAAATATAAATGTCATCGCTATTATTTAAACCTAGCTACGCTTGTGACTAGGTATGTCACGTTTTAATATCCTCAGAGCACGTGTCATTCCCAGAAGGTGCTAACCACATCAGATGCTGAACTGATGGTGACGAATGAATGAAGAACAGAAAGCGCGTCCTCAGCACAGGAGGGAAAGGCAGATCACCCCAGGGGCGGGTCCAGGCAGCAGCAACTCCAGATGCCTAGAAATGCCCAGACGCTGGCTAAGAGCACCACGCCTTTGTCAACAAAATTAGTCTTCATGAGATCGGGTTCTGGAAAGCCTGGGTTTTCTATTTATACACACAACCTCAAGTTGGGATTCTGGCTTGTTGGGAAGACTGACTCAGCCCTTTACTCCAAAGTAGGTAAACAGAAGTTAAAAAAACTCAACAACAACTAACCACCAAACAAAACCCAAAGTGGGCCTTGTGGCTATGGAAAAGAACGTAAAGCTCAAACACAATTTTGTAGAAAGCTGCTTACCTCCCACCGCCTGCCCGCAAAGCAGCCTGGGCTTGAGGTGCAGAAAACTGAGAACTCGATGCCCCATCTCAAGGAGAGCCACAGTAGAGGGCAGCCTGGGGCTGGAGCCCCTCGCCGCCTGGGGCACACAGCCACAGGGGCCCCCGTGGTCCAAAGCTGTGGCTTGGGAGCTCCGCCCGGCTCACCCGGTCAGTACCACCTCATAAGTATGTTCTGGACCAAAGGGCATCAGTGTGTCTCAAAGGACACGCTCTAGAGCCGCTACAGCACAGGATGGAGGGGGAAATGAGAACGCACTACTCATAAAAACCCCTAGATTTGGCTGTGACCTGCTTATCCCACCAGGACGTAACTGCCCAGGACAAGGACAAGAACGTCATGTTATGCGCTGCCCTGTTCCCAGCTCCTGGAAGGACTCCTGGATGCCGAGGTGAAGAGTTGGACCGAGCATCCACGCAGTGAAAGCAGAACGGGCAAGTACAGGACCAGCCGCAAGACGTAAATGCCTATTGCAATCCAATCTTTCGGGACTGCTTGGGCTTTTCTAGACATGTGTCCACTGGCCCTCCTGACCGTACGTGTCCCTGCTGTGTCACTGTCCAGGAGGTGCCCAGCCATCCCCAAGACTGTGGCACACCAATATTCAGGAGGTGCCCCTCCTCCCCGCCTTGGTGACAACATTAGTTAAAAAAAACAAAACAAGAATTGTCCCACCTCTACCCTTCTGATGGCCCTGCCACTCCTGTGTCCCTCCTTTGCGGCCCATCCCGCCAAGGGTCACTAATGCTGGCAGAGGCAGATGAAGTCAGATGGCACCCAGTGACCACAGCTGACCGAGACTCTACTGCAGACGCAAGCACTGGGGACCCGGAATGTGTGGCAGTGGTGGTGCCGGGAGGGTGGGCGGTGTGCAGCGGCTGGGCCTGGGCTGAGGTGGGCCTGGGTACAGGAGGTGGCGCTGGGCAAACAAAAGGCCCCATGGAAGCTGTGGAAAGGGCAGTAACAGGAAGACGCTGCCCCTCATCCTGACACGGGTAAAGAGCAAGTGCTTGTGGCTCAGGCTCTTCACTGCAAAGGGTCAGCAAAACCAGCACTGACAAACATGGACCCATCAGGAGGAGCTTCTTCCATGGCCGAGCTGCAGGCCAAGTGACCCGGAGTCACCCACTGCAAAGTGGGAGCCAGTGACTCAGTGACTAGAAAACCTTTCACCTCTCTTCCAGTCCACCCGCTACGGGGACAGCCAGGCACCTTCAGGCACTGACAGAGCTGGCTCACCAAGGCCAGAGCCCTTTTGTAGACCAAGTCTGACGTCCACTGCTAGGACCCATCAGAACCACAGTTCTCCCATGAAGGTGTCCGTGGCCTCCCAAAGTGCGGCTGGGGGCCCTGCTTCTGCTGTGAGGCGGTGTGTGCGTGCGTGTGCGTGTGCATGTGTGTGTGAAGAGCATGCACTGCGGAGCATCTGCCACACACTCACGGCGTGAAGAGGCTCACTACCTTCCCAAAGTCATCTTGTCAACCAACGGTATGGCCAATAAGCAGCCTCCTCCGTCTCAGTCCTGTGACAAGGACACCTTATACCATGACGGGTACATGGCAGCTTTTCATTTTCTTAAAACTAGTGACTGTGATCAGGAGGGCAGAGCAGGGGCTGAGGCAAATGGTGCTTTTTGTGGGGTCTGGGCAGTCTTGCTTAAAACGAGGCGCCATGGCTAGCCATACCACGACCAGCCTCACACAGACCTTGACGGCCACCAGATGTGTCCCAAATTACTTTTCAGGTCGATGTGAGCTGGGTATCTTGTTGAGGCCGGCAGGGTTCAACTTCGGCTCTCCTCGGAGGGAGACTAGGCTTCTGCCTCCTTTGGGAATACTGAACTGTGCTACGAGGGGTACAGTACAGAGCAGCAAGTCCCACGATTGCTGTTTGTCTGGGTTTCTTCTCAACAGGAAGCGTCTCACATGCAGCTAGGGACTCACAGATCTGCACGCATAGGTGAGGTCCGCCTTTACCGCAGCAAGACACACAAGCCTTACGCTATCAGAAGGCGGCTAAATGTGCTCTTGTGTTTAGGTGGCCACGGGCGCAGGCTCGGCCCTGACGCTGTCTCACACCGATCACTTCCCTTGCCCTGCCTCCCCTGGCCTTCTATGAATGAGGACTGCGGTGACCGCTGACATCTGGCACAGGCTGAGCTACACGTGAGGTGGCGCACCAGATGCTGACAGACACGTAACCCTCAGGACTCACCGCTCCTCATCGTGCCCAGTCACCCAGTTCTGGAAACCAGGCAGGTGACCCGGGCTGCGCTACCAGTCTGAAGGTCTCCAATCCATGCTCCAAAAGTAACCCTTTTTACAATTGAGTAAATGGCCAAAAATGTATATAGGTTAGCTATTACAGGTCCAGAAGTCCTTATTGGAAGTCCTTGAGGTCTCCAGGTCAATGTTTTCCAACCCAGAATTTTTGACTTTTAGAAGGGTAACTCTGCGTTTGGCGTATGTTAACAAACAGCCGCAGCAGGGTCTGCTTCCCGCTGGAGCGAGACATTTGTGCTGTGAAGCTCATGAATATGTAGTCAGGTTTTGTGTCAAGTAGGTTCCAGAAAGCTGACTTCTCACGGTTTTCTGGATCTCAGAATTATGAGCCCGTGTTACTGCCCAAGCTACGCGGGGCTCTTCTATAGGCACAGGAAGCACATGGGAGAATATTAACCACACCTTCATTTCTAACAGCTGAAAACACAAGTATCTCACAATGAGCCAGACGCATGAATGAGGGTGCCTCCCACAGTGGACTAGCACGCACCTGCTGCTGAGGGGGGAGGAGGCCATGCAAGGACGCACTCACGTATTTAACGTGCACGTGTGCAAGCATGTAAAAATGCCCTACACCATACTTTATGAACATTACTATGCTTTACTTCTATTATGAAGAAAAACGGGTGAATCTGATACGGAATGTTCTCAAATATGTTGAAATGAATGTATAGAAATGTGTTTAGGTACAAAATCATTTGTTTGTATAAAATAGCCTTAAAAATTCTAAAAGAACTGGAAAAGCGCTGCAATAGGGACCTATGCTTTCCACTGTAGCACTTTCTGCACATCTTTAGGTGTTTTTAAGCATGTGACTCTTATTTTCTAATGAAAAAATGTTTACTATCTGAACCACTGAGATGGACCTGCAATTCTCCAAACTCCTTTCTCTCCGAGCCAGGGAAGGGTAAGAGCGCCTGATTTCCATGGCACCAGAGTTGTGATCAATTTGCAAGGTAAGGGGACACATGGAGTTGAAATTACCAGATAAATGATGCTTTTAAGAAAGCTTAGCCTCAAAAGATCTGGATGCACAAAGGTAAACTGCAATCCAAACAGCCAGAGTCAAGGAGGCAGGAATCCGCAGCAGCACAGAGCCCAGCACAGGGCTTGCTTGAGTGTGTAAAGGAGAGATGCGCACATGTCTACCAGTGGGTGTCATCCCCGGCCCTGCTCTGCCTGGAACCCTGGTGGTGAATGCCAACCACCATGCTAACTGCCACTAACAGCTGGCTGAAGGGTCACAGAGGCAAAACTCGAAAAGAAATGGATTTTGATCCCATGGTGATACAATGCCACAAGGGGCCAGACGAATATTTTCTCCAGTTCCTAGCTGGCTGCTGGGTAGCAGGAAGCAAGCCGAGGCCTTACTCTTAGGAGTATCCCTTCTAGGAGGTGTGAGACAGACAGAGGTGATATTAAGGGCCAGATGACAACCATTCTAGTGGTGGTGAGGGCTATCTTATACTAAATCATGAGGACAGGTAAGTGGGGCCTTGAACTACAGGAATCAACCACACAGACATTTCCGCCAACGACTCCGTGCTTCTTGCACGTCAGCACTTCCGAGCATTTTCACCACCACCCTATGCTCCAGTGGAAACCGTCACCCCTACTGTAGAGAAATAACCCGGCACAGGAACATGCAGCAACCGTGCCAGGTCACTCAGGGAGAGCAGGCTTCTGACGCAGGACGTGCGACCCCAGAGCCTACAGTGAACTCTGTACTAAGCTAAGCTCGGCATGTGCTACCATGTGCTGAGGGAGGACTTAGGTACCCAGGCCCCGCTTTGCAGGCCATAAGGGTTTACATCTATTTCAGTTTCTATTTTAAACAGATTACTCTAGCTATAGAACAGAACAGAGGGTCAAAGAATGGAAGCAGGAAAGAGCAGTCAGGAGGCTGTGACACAGCCCAGGTAGGGGCCGCGGTGGGTGGCAGCAGTGGAAATGGAATTGGGTTGTGTCTAGGAGGCCAAATCCATACCATCTGCTGATGGGCTGACAGGATCCAAGACAAGGGAAGGAGAGGAACCGAGGAAGACCCTGGGGAAGCTTTTGGTTTGGGCAGCTGGAGGGGCAGAGGGCCGTTTGCAGAGCACTTGAAAAGCAGAGCACTATAAAGATCAAAAGACACAAAGCAATGGTGTTGGCAAAAGAGGATAGTTACATGCAAAAGAATGAAGTCAAAATCTTCATCTTACACCACACACAAAAACTAAGAAGAATCAAAGTCCTAACATGAAAGTTAAAACTGTAATTCTTAGAAGACAACAGTGGGAAAGCTTCGTGACAACAGATTTGGCAAAGATAACTTGGGTAAAACACTAAAAGCACAGGAACAAAAGAAAAACATATTCGTAAACTGGATGTCACCACAATTTCAATCTTTTCAAATGCCATTATTGAGAACAAAAAGCCTACCCAAAGAATGGGAGAATATTTGAAAATCCCATAATTGGTAAGAGGCCAGGAATGGTGGCACACACCTGTAATCCCAGCACTCAGGAGGCTGAAGCAGGAGGAGTCCTGCAAATTCGAGACCAGCCTGGGCTACATAGTGAGTTCAAGGCCAGCCTGAACTATATAGCAAGACCCTGTCAAAAATAAATAAATAATATATATGTCAAAAATAGTACTTTGCTATAAAAAATGATGAATCTGAGGCATTTGTAGGAAAATGGATATACCTGGCTATATAATACTGAGTGAAATAAATCAGCTACAGAAGCTTCAATACTTTATGGTATTTCTTTTGAGTAAGGCAAAGTACAAACAAAGAAAATGATAAACGATGGGTAAAAAGAACAAGGGGTCAGATCTTGCCCAAGAGGGAAGCGGTCCAAGGGAACAAAGATGAGGGGTGAGGAGGAGGAGGAGAAGGGGAAATGAGAGGAACAAAGATATGCCATGCACAGGATTCTAATAACGTCAATCAATGTAAACTTTATATGCCATAAAATGAGCTAAAACAAATAGCATCAACAAGTATGAAAAAGATGACAGGGGACCTGGAGGAGGGAGGAAGGGAGGTGGAGGGAAGGGAAAGGAGATTAGGAAAAAAACAAAAAACAAACTATAACATACACATATAATCACTACCCAAGAGGACTGCAAACTGTGTGAATTACAAACATGTACTAATAAAAAAAATTTTAAGTATGTATGTGCATATGTAAAGAACTCCTAAAACAAAACAAACACTAACTTAATTCAAAACAAGGGTAAGGACGTAAGGCATTTCTCCAAAGAAGATACACAAACAGCCAATAAGCGCGTGGGCAAATGAAAAGATGCCCAATATTTCCAATCATTTCAGAAATGCGCATCGAAACCACAGTAAAATACAACCTCACACCTGTTAGGAATTATCAAAAACAGTAAGTGTTGGCAAGGCTGTGAAGAAACTGGAGCCCCAGGGTCCTGCCCAGTGGGACTGTAAAATGGTACACGTGCTGACTCCTCAGAAAGTGAGAATCAGAATCCCCACAGGATCCAGCAATTCCACTTCAGGGTACATACTCCCAAGAACTAAAAGCACGGACAGGAGCAGGTATGTGTCTACCGTGTTCACAGCATTACTCACAATAGCCACAATGTGGCAACAGCTGTGTCTAAGGGCAAATGAACGTTACACTAAAGTATTATTCAGCCTTAGAAAGCAAATTCTGACACATGCTACTTGACATCATGCTAAGTGAAATAAGCTGAACAAAAGGACAAACATGGCCTGAGGCCACACATATGAGGTATTTATGAAAGTTAACACAGATAAGAAATAGAATGAGCTGCCAAGAGATTTGGAAGGAAGAAAAGGGGAGCTAGTGTTTAGAGTACAGTTTCAGTTCGGGACAAAAAGTCTTAGCGATGAACAGATGGTGCCTGACGGTCACACAACACTGTGAAGGGACTTCGCCCCACATTTTACAATCGGTAAAATGCTAAGTTTTATGTATATCTTCCCTAGAAAGAAAAGCAAAGATTTAAAGGTGGTTTGTGACTGTCCTGCAGACAGGTCAGGAAGCATTTCCTCCGCCCGTGCGTCTATCCGCTCCTCGTGCCTCTGCGAGGAGAAGCCCGTGACGGCACACGCCAGCGATGACTGCGCCCAGGGCTTTACCTTCCACTTCGAGCCTGTGTGATGCCTACACATCTGCAACACAAAACACTCCACTTCCATCCGGATCCTCCTCACACACATCCTGATCGGCTTGACCGGGTTAGTGACTGCCAGCCTTGGGAGTCGCGGAAGAGCGCCACTGCTCGTCTCCGGAGCGGCAGAGTCAACGGTGGCAGGAAGGGTGGTGGCACGAAGGTCTGGGCAATAACACAGGCACTTACCCAAAGTCCTTAGGTCTCAAATATATGTACTTTTCTTTACAGTAGTCAGGGGGAGAGAAAAGAAGTGATTCATTTAAATTTGTAAAAAGAAAACTAAAACTTTTCTCATTCTAAAGAACTTCTGCCTTCCATCTTCCTGCAGCCAAGTGATTCCTCTTACCATGCAGCTTACTTATAAAAAGTCTGGATCAAAAGCTTGAAATGACAGAATTCTTTCTTAACCAATAATACTGGAAATGTGTCCTAAAACTCTGAAGCTGAACATTCTGTCCATTCCACTTCAGAAAAACCAAATTCATGTGAGGAATGTGTCAAATACATCATAAATAATCCAAGACCTGGAACGCATCAATCAATGATGATAGAACTACAGAAAAACACACTGGTATTATTTATTTATTTATTTATTTATTTTTTTTTTGTGGCACCAGGGACTGAACTCATAACCTCGCACTTGCCAGGCAGGCACTTAGGCCAGTGAGCTAGATGCCCAGCCCTTGTCTTTTTGAGACAGGGTCTCGCTGTGCCGTTGAGGCTGGCCTTGAGCTCACTTTGTAGCCCAGGCTGGCCTTGAACTCACAACGATCCTCCTGTCTCAGCCTCCCGAGTGCTGGGATTATAGGCGTGAGCCACCACGCCGGCACACTGGTATTATTTAAATGCCAGGTGTTGAAAAAGACAATTGTGCCGGGCGTGGTGGCTCACGCCTGTAATCCCAGCACTCGGGAGGCTGAGACAGGCGGATCGTTGTGAGTTCGAGACCAGCCTGCGCTACAAAGTGAGCTCAAGGCCAGCCTGAACGGCACAGTGAGACCCTGTCTCAAAAACACCAGGGCTGGGGATCTAGCTCAGCGGTCCAAGAGCCTGCCTGGCAAGCGCAAGGTCGTGAGTTCAATCCCCGGTGCCGCGAAAAAAAAAAAAAAAAACAGACAATTGCGCCCATACAATTCATAGGAGAACATGAAGCAGAACTTGTAAATAGGATTTTATCATATTAATAAATGCATTTCCATATGATTCACCATGGAATTTAACACTGTAAAGACCATCTCTGCATGTTATCATCCACTTCAATTAAGTCAAAACAAGAAAGAAGAACGATAAAAAGACACAAAGTGAATAGACCATAACTTTATTGAAGATTTACTTGGCTACAATTATTAAAAAAAAGAAAGAAAGAAAGAAAGAACGAAAGACAACTAAAGGTAATTGTGATTCGTAAGGTGCAGTCTGCAAATTTCTGCAGCACGATTACTGTGAATGAATTACATGACGCTCCTTACAAGACAGCTGCAGCATGTGATGGTAAATATTTTATTGTCAATGAAATTATGTGTTAGTTTCACTTGATTTTAGTCATTTTCCTTCACTCTATTTACAGCAGAAAAGGCAGTAATTTTCTTCCTGTTCACCTTTGCATTTTTGCTGTGTAACCTGCTACAGCAGGGAATTGAGTGCCTCCATAAAATTTAAATTGTCTGTAGTTGATGTCCAAATAAAAATGGACTAGAAAAAACAAACAAGCAATGATTAAAATATACTGACAAGTTAGTTCTGAAAGATCACTTTCACTGCTAGTAGACAATACGATGACCTCAACACAGATTCCCTAGATACTGCTACTGGCATGTCCAATAACTCTTAAAATTATTTCACTATTCTTGGTCTTAACACTTTTATCTTTAAAATTTCTCATTACAATATAAAATAAAGAAGTTAATTTGGAAATAAGTAAATTCCAGAAAGACAATCAGTGGTTGTAAAAATATACCTATTTAGATGTAATTAAAATAACCACACAGATGATAGCACACAGCATGAGTTCCTCCTCCACAGACAATGCAAACTAGTTCAATAATTGAACAGAGTTTTAAATGCAGATAAACCAAGATGCCATAGTCAATTTGCTGTCTTAAATTTCGTATAAAAGGATTAGATCCCCAAACCAAGCAAAACATAGAGTTTTAAAACACTGGGCCGCAAGAGTGATGTGTGGTGGGTCTAGGTTTCCATTCTTCTCCAAGTCTGCAGCGACGGCCTGATTCCAGGTGATGACTGAAGAGCTGACCGCTGGGTGAAGAGTTGTACTTATGAACTGAACCAACACAACCAAAGTGGTCTCAAGTCTCTTGATAGTTAGTTAAAGGTATCTGAATCTTTCTGAGGGCAAGCTATTATTAAGGAAGTAAAAATATCAGTACTTTAAAGGATAATTATAGGAGTATTAAAGGTCATTCTAGATTTAATCATTCCACATAATGCCAAAAAAAAACAAACATTTTAAAAACATAATTAAGAGTTAACAAATCTTTGCCATACTTTCACAAATAGAAAAAAATGCCATGAACAAAAATGACCTATTTAAGTTGTGCAAGTATA
>RJWT010020146.1:0-18089 GCA_004365215.1 Cuniculus paca
AAAAAAAAACTTCTGTCTTTTCAATAAATGAAGTGAAAATAATTGAAAATACATATGGATAAAAATAGAGTGTAGACACAGACTTTCCACACTTCAAAATAGATTACAGACTTTATGTAAAACATAATGCCATAAAGCTCCTAAAGGATAACATAGATGAAAATCTAGATAACCTTGGGTTTGGAGATACCATACCAAAGTTATGATTCATAAGAACAATAATTGATAAGCTGGACTTCACTAAAATCAAAAACTTCTTCTCTCATATGGAGGAACACTGTCAAGAGAATAAGAAGACAAACACCAACTAGAAGAAAGTGTTTGCAAAAAACATACCAGACAAAGGCCTGTGTTCCAAAGTATACAAAGAATTATTAAAACTCAACAATAAGAAAACAAATGACTGAATTCAAAAACAGGCAAAAGACCTTAAGAGACACCTCACCAAAGAAGATACATGGAAAGCAAAGAATTATATGAAAAGATACTTCATTAGGGAATTTCAAATTAAAACAATGATGAGATATCACTGCATGCTTATTAGAACGGCCAAAACCCAAAATATGGACAAAATCAACAGCAAGCAAGGATGTGGAGAAACAGGAATTCTCATTCATTGCTATTGGGAATGAAAAATTTTAGGGTTTTTTGGAGGCAGTTTGGCGGCTTCTTACAAAACTAAACCTACCATGATCCAGCAATCCGAGCAATTCCTCAGTATTTATTCAGTTGGAGATTTACATCTGCACAATACTCTGTACATGCTTTATAGCTATTTTAGTCAAACCTGTCAAAAATTGGAAGCAACAAAGATGGCCTTTAGTAAGGTAAACAGACAAATAAACTACTACATCTAGGAAATTGGAAAAAAATAAACACTAAAAGAAATAAAGTATTAAGCCATGAAAAGACATGGAGAAATCTAAAAGTGCATGTTACTGAGCAAAAGAAAACAGCACTACATGCTATGCAGTTCCAATTATATGACATTCTAAGATTGCTGTGGGAAAGTAATGAATGAATAGATGGAATACAAAGGGTTTTTTAGGACAATGAAATTATTAAATTATTCTGCATTAAGCTATAATAGTGAATTTCTATCGTTACATATTTGTACAAATTCATAGGCTGACACTAACAATGTGAACAATGGACTTTAAGTGATTATGACGTGTCATTGTGGGGTTAGGGATTGTAACAAATGTAGCATTCTGTAGGAAGATGGTGATGGTCAAGGAGACTGTATGTGAGAGTAAGGAATCATGTGTTTGTTAATCTTTTCATCACTGGGGCAAAATACCTGACACAAACAGTTTAAAGGAGGAGAGGTTTACTTAGCTCACAGTTTAAGAGATTTCAGTCCATAGTCAGCTGACTCCAAAGCAGAAGCATCATGGCTGAAAGGCATGGCAGAGGGAAGTTACTTACTTCTTGGCAGCCAAAAGTAGAGAAAAAGGAAGAGTCTGAGAAAAGGTATATCCTTCAAAGGCACACCCCCAGTGACCCCCTTCCTCCAACCAAGTACAACCTTCTAATAATACATCCAGCTCTGAACTCATCAATGGATTAATGCATTGATTAGACCAGTGCTCACACGATCCAAGTACTCCTCTAGGTGCCACTTCTGAACCACACTGCATTGAGGATCAAGCCCTCAAAATATGCGTCTTTGGGGGAATATTTCATATTTTTCTTCAGAATCTTCTTCTGAACTAAAAACTCTAAACTTGAAGTCTATTTTTAAAAAAAGTTCATAATCTTCAAGTTAGAATTATTTTCTTAGGATAATAGTCTTATTTCTTCTTGGTCTGACCTTTATCTATCCATCCTATTTTATTTACCACCACATCCCTCCATAATGCTATTTGTCCATCCATCCATCTATGAAATATTTATTTAGATTCTTTATGTGCCAGATATTTCTAGATGCAAAGGCAAAATAGTGAAAAGACAGACACTATTATAATATTTATAAAAGTACATTATAACCATTGATTTTTTTTTATTTTAAGAGTTTGAATTCTTTGAGGGTAGAGATTTTGTTTTGCTTACCAATATGATAGGTACTCAGATAAAGCTTGTGTTTAGGTATGTGAATACATAAATAAAGTTTTCCTTTATGACATTTTGAAATTTTGAGATCAGAGGCAAATTTATAATTTCTTCTAAAACTTTTATTTAAAGACTTGAGTAAGTGTACATTCATTATGTGGACATTCATTAATCAATTATTCTCCTTACTATTCAGTTGCTCTTGAGTGACAACTCAATAACAAAAGAGTTTGTTTCATTTCACAGCAGTGGAGGTGGTTACTACATCCACACTTACTCCCTTAGGAAGAGTTGCAAAGGGCTCCCTTTTCCAACTGTTATGGCTCACGCTCATTGACAAAAAGTCTTGGAAGAAAAATAGAGCTTGACTTTAACTTTTTACCAATTAAAAGAGCACAAATTTCTGAGTCATTTCTATTTGAGATCTTCTTAATTAGCCTTTTTTTTTTCTTTTGGTGCTAGGTATTGAACCCAGAGCTTCCTGTATACTAAGCATGTGTATTACCATTGATCTTTACCTCCAGTCTCTCATTTGTTTTATTTTAATGTGGGTAAGTAATAAAAGCTATTAGAGCCAGGTGTGGTGGCACACACTGTAATCCCAGGATTTGGGAAAATGAAGCAGGAAGATTACAGTGAGTTCAAGGCCAATCTGGGGTACCTAGTGAGCTCAAGAACAGCCTGAACTACACAGAAAGATGCTGTTTCAAAAAAATTCTTATGACAAATTTTCAAAATACTTATAAAATCTTTAATTATGAAGTGTCAAACATATATAAGAATTGAGAAAATAAAATAGTGAATCTTCATGGACAAACTCCAGCTTCAATGATTATTAACTCTTGGCCTAGTTTATTTTATCTAAAACCCTACCCACATCTCCACTCTCTGCCAGCCATCTGGCTATTTTGAAGTAAATTCTATCTGTAAATATTTCAGTATATCACTCTCAAAAATACTCAAGACTTTAACTGTGTTAGCATTATCTGTAAAAAGAAACTTGTGGTCTAGGTCACATTGGTAAATCAGAATAATGCTTTATTAATTTGCAAAACAATAAACTGATTTATGTTATGGTTTGTGTCTGGATGTCCCCCAAAGTCTCATGCAGTCATGGAAGGCAGGCTTCTCAGAGGTGGCTGAGTCCAGAATTTGTGATTGAGTCATGGTTCAATGCTGGGACTGAGTGTGAATGCTATGCTTGCCCTAGGATGGGTAGCCTGCATGCAATATAAAGGACTTAAAAAGGCTCGTCCCTTTCCTGTCTTGTTGCTTTTGCTGTCTTCCACCACCATGATAGGTTGCCCCTCTGCCAACTGCCACCCTGCTGTGGACCAGGGTACACTGAAACTTCTACAAACTGTGAGCTAAATATACCTTTCCTCCCTTTAACTTTGGTTGAGTATTTTGTCTCAGCAAGGAGAGAAAAGTAACTAGGACAATTTCCTTGCATCCTCCAAAGTTGACCAATGTGTCCCCCTGCCCCCACCTGTCATTATGAACTTCAAAAGTTAAATATATTTCATATGTTTCAACTCAAGAATCGAATATATTTGAAAATTCAGTGATCTCATCTTTGGATGAGCAGACACCCTCCAGGTTGGCTGCTGAGTGTTTTTGACATGCTTCCAATATGCTTTAATAACTGCCTGGCTTTCTGGAATGACATGCCAGGTTCACCTTGTCCCTGACCTGAAATTGGCCACTTCCCCAATGAATCCTGGTTAATTTTGGTGGGAAATGGTTAGATACCACAATCTAATTTATGAAAGTATTCATTACAGGCCTTTTTGGTAGACAGAGCTTGTATACAAGATATATTTAAAGAATACAAATGAATATAATGATAAGTATTTTTCATCTATTTTACTGAAACTATTTGATTTACAGAAAAGACTATTTTCACATTTACTATTAGAGTGACATTTTTAAAGACTTCCAAATTTCATACAACAGTAACAGGAGATAATATTTGAGAAAAGAATGCCCCTTAAGCAATTGTTCTTCTGGTATCAGGTCCCCCTTTTAAACATACTCTTTAGTTGAAAGTCATATTCAAAATCTTACAAATGAATTTGTGAAGTATTGAACTGTCCATGATAAATAATTATTTTTAAATCATCTTTAAGAGAAAAACAAATATGTAATCACATTTTTAAAAAAACTGTAACATAGAAAAGTATGCACATACCATAAAATGCTTTTGCCCAAGATTGATGCCACAGAAAATAAATGTACTTAAAGTATTCTAAAACTTTATTCACTATCCTTTGCAAGAAATGTAAACTTCAGGAAGTACATTAAGTTTTTTGCTTTAAAATCTTGTCATGCAAAAGATATATGTACATAAAACTCCAGTATCAACTTTTATCTTTAAAATTTGAATGCCTACTTTGAAAGGAAGTCTTTGCAGAAAAGGAAAAAGTCTTATTTTCTATATAATAAACCACATCCTTATCTAACCAGTTTTGCTTCAGAACAATAGACAGATTAATTTCTAACCTTATCAAATTTCCTGATTGTATCAGATTGGTATCAAGTAAAATATTTTTAGACATTCCTGTTCATTTCTTTAGTATTTTCTTGCATCCTGTGTATTAAGATGTCTGGGTTCATAATTTTTCAGCATTTTCATCGGCACTAAATGGATGAGAGCAGAGAAGAGCAGAAATAGATTCACCCAAGTCAATTTCCCATGCATTCTAATTCAGGAGTATGGAGAGAGAAATTATGAAGTCCCTATTTTTGTCACTATGCCTTGCCCTCCACCATTACCTTCTCATCTCTGAAAGCTTTTTATCCTATCATTAAAAGGACTACCAGCAATGGGTGCTGATACTTTGTCATTAGAATCATAATTGTAAGGCTCTAATCAGACCTGACTCTTCCACTTTCCAACCTGTTTGCCGCCAGAGGCATTATTCTCAGCAGGAAACTCAGCTCAGCACCAAGGCTGTCATTGGCAAACACAAGAGGTTGTAAAAGAGATCATATAGGACATGAAAGCTTGCAGGTCCCTGGACACGTGGAGACACCCAAAAATTTACACTGGACCCTCCTACTTAGCCCACTGAGGTGCAAGACTGCCAGAAAACTTGGACCACAGATGTTTATTAAAATCTTCCTGCCTCACATCCCTTACCTTCTTTAAATCCTTATTAAAAAAAAAAAAGAGCCCACTTATGGAGAACATGTGCATATTCCCCCTCCTCCTAGAGGATGAATAAATCCTTCACTGGTCTAAAAGAAAGGCAGTAATCAAACTCAGTGGCAACAACTGCCATGTCTATGTGCCTCTGTTAGATGCTACTTGACTCCTGGGAGAGCTGCTTAGAGCACTGGACTACAGGCTGCCTGGCAGACCCAACATGACATGGGCAACAGCCACACTGAGAATGCAACCTTGCTCTTGTATGATACCCAGGTTCTGTCACTTCACATTAAAAAGGTTGTGAAAAGAGGAAGAAAGGTGCAAATATACACGTGTATATAAATGGAGAACGAATCTTACAAAATAAAAATTGAAGGAATGTAGGTGTTGCAGTCTGGTAGAAAAAGCTGTCCTTTTTGGTGACACATCTGGAGGTCAGAGTTGGGGCAACTCAGTACTGATTGAAGGTCTGGTCTTTGAGCTCTGGACTTCCATTTCTTCTCAGAATATATGCCTTTATTCCATTTCTGCCCATTAGTTTCACTCAGATTCACTTCAAATTCACAATTAAACTTTACTACAGTATGAAAGAATTTAAGAATATATAAGCATATTGTTGACAGGGGAAAATCATAGATATCCTCTTGGGTTAATCAGTATTCTTGGTACAAATCTGAAACAATAAATTCTTTCAAGTGGCTTCTGTTGGCATTTAACTTTTAAATGATAGAAACTCCCTAGATTTTAAAGTTTCATTTCTAGCTCAGTGAATTTTTGTTAGGCTTTGTTAGTTCTGTTGTTATTTAATTAGGTTTGGATTTGGCTTTGGGTGGGACAAGATATGACTCCTTCATACCTTTCAGAATCTGATGCTTGCTAATGATGTCATCTCCTCAGAAAAAAATACACACACACACACACACGTGTGCACACACACACAATTTCAAAGGCACATTGACCTATTCTCTGTTTCACACTATTTCAACTTCCCAATCTAAAGATAATTTCTTGCCTTTGATACTCACTCTGCCTTGGGAAAAATACACTCAGCGAGTGGCTATGGAACTCTGCACACACTCAGGATTTTTCTCTCTAACCTTGGTGTTCGATAGAAGAAATAAAGATGGGCAGAAAGGAGACAAGGAAAATCATAACTAAAAATTATAGTTTTCAGGAGACTGCAATTTCTGCTACCCAGTCAAATTTACCCAAGCCAATCTACATCAATGTTCCTTTGGTTAAATTTTTCAGACCTATCACACCTCAAAAGTCCTCAATAGTGTAAATCCATAAATTGGCCTAATTGAAAAAGTAAAGAGCAGGAATCTAATCTTAATATTTATAGACAACTATAAATAGACAACAAAGGTAGAAATATTAAAGATAGTCAGACAGGGATACATTACAACTACAGACAGAGGGACATTCTTAAAAGCCAGATCTCAAGACAAAAGATGGAATAACTGCACCTACATACTTCCTCTAGGGATAAACAATAATTGTTGATATTCTAAATAGGCATCAATCACCTGGGTGGGGAGCCAGGAAGAGTCCCTGACTCACCACTTCCAGGAAAGGTCTTTGTTCTTTCCATGCACACTTAGGATTGTTTTCCCATTGGATCAATGTTACCTAAGTGACTATACTTGTAATTTATCAGTTGATCATACTTTTGTGCCACCTTATACCCACCTTGTGATTTTCCATTGGATCAATGTTACCTAAGAGGCTATAACTGTAACCTTATTAGTTGATTGTAGTTTTGTCCCACATTATACCCACCTCATGATCTTGCTCTCTAGAAATGTTGTGGGAAAATTCCCAGGTCAAACCAAACTGAAAGTGATATAGGGGAATGAAACCCCCAACCTACTAGATGTTCCATACGAGTTTGTGTTCTCTAAAATCGAAGAATGAATTTTAGGAACAATGGAGGTTATGAGCAGGATTTATTTATTGAGAGAAAGCTTCTGCCTGAGAGAGAGGCAGAAGTGGTCCCGAGTGGGTTGTCAAAGACTCTGACTTCTTGGGAACTTTTATAGAGTAAAACCAGGAGGTGAGATGGGTCCAAGATGGGGAAAACTGGGAACTCGCAAGGCAGACAGGCATCAGGTGGGACAGAACTATGGTCAACCAATAAGATTAATTGTTCAGGTAAAATTGACCAAATCAGGAACAAATGAGGAAGTTAGTCAGGTATCAAGTGAGCATTCTTAAGGATCAGTGACTCTTCCAGTAAGGGGTTGGGATGGTGGCTCCTGGCTTTCTACAGGTGATGGATACCTATTTAGAATGTCGATACTTGGGTTTGGTTGCATTGTTTTGTCTTTTGTCTTGAGATCTGGCCCACAGCAGGAGGTGGTCTGTCTCCTCCAAGGTCACAAGACATCTGGTCTTCTGCACTGGCTCCTTTGAGGGCCCAGCCCTGTCTGACTGCCTATGATATTTTTAATCTAACTCAGCTGCCTATAACAAAAGGAAGACTCTTTGCGCTGAGGAGATAGGAAGGTAGCATTTAATCTTCACACTGGTGGACTGCTGAATCTTCATGCCAGTGGACTGTTGCAGGATAATTCTTCAAAGGCAACAGCACTGAATTTACAGAGAGCTTAGTTTATACAGAATTTAGAAGTGGGAGGTACAAATCAAGTGACAAAATGTTACATAGTTAGCTACATGCACTGTGTCACATACTGACAGGCAGACTAGTCTTGAACAGATTTGTTGAAACAAAGAAATTGTTTATCATAATATAGAAAATTCTGGGAACAAGGGGAGGGGGCTCTTACATGGTAAGCATAGTTAAAACATTCCTGGAACAAGGGGAGGGGGCCATTAGGGGGTGAAACACTCTAGGAATAAGGGGAGGGAGCTCTTACTGGGTATAGTTAATGGTGTCCTTGACTAGCCCAGGGTGCCTTAAGGTATAGACAATTACTCTGACTCAGTGCTTATCAGAGGTATGTAGCTGGGTGTTAGACACTGTCAAGGTCAGTTGAATTCATGAGCAGAAACTTTGTCAGATACCTTTAATTTGTATCATGAAATAGCTGTAAGTTTGCTATTTTATAAACGTGTTCTTACATAACTGTGCCCCAACAAAGCTTCCTCTGAGAATTGGGGTCTTTGGCAATCCACTTTCTCATGCTGTTCTCTCTCCCTCAGTAAGTATTTCCTGGTCTTAACTTCCATTTTTCCTTAGAATTCATTCTTCAGTTTTGGGGAATAGGAACTCTGCATGTGAGACATCTAGCAGGTTGGGAGTTATAGTATTTTCCTTATATTATTTGGGTTATTTGGAGGTCCTGTATCATCCTTATATCACTAAGATAAAGTAACAGATTGAGGAAATTCAAAGACTGTTTAAACTATCCATCTTTTAAACAAACAAACAAATGAACGAACAACTGAGCTCATTCCTGTAAAACAGGCCACCACCCTTCTAAGGTATGGACCATTTTTTCTGGTGTTTCCACCCTGTCAAGAGAAACATGCATGTTCCCAGTTTCAGGAAACAATATTTTCTTTTTTTTCATTCCAGGGCCCATATTCTTTGAGCCTGTGCTTTTAAATTTCTGCCTAGTATAACTTTTTATGCCTTTTACTGATCCATTTTGAAAATTATTTTTCTGCAAAAGGAATCCCTGAACTTGCAAACTTATTCTATTGGTAGGATGGATTGGTTTCCTTATCTCAGCTTCAGAAACCTCCTTAGACCTGTCTAGTGACAACCTACCTTTTTAAACCACTTCCCCTGCCTTGCTATCTAACTTCCAGAATCTGTGGTGATCCTCCTAGGCTCTTCCTCCCATCTCAATTCTGCAGGCAGGAGCCCTGTCTGAGACCAAACATACAGATTCAGCTCACCACTCCCACCTTCACAATGACTCCTGTGGGGTGCTGCAGTAATGACAAGATAATGACAATTCCACAGTCTTTCTTCACAAATTTTAAAGCACTCAAGGCTACTGAATTTACGTTTTAACAGGAGAATCATTAGTCCCTTGAAGGAGAGAGAGAGAGCTCTTCAATTCACAGCATTTTTTTAAAACAGTAGGGAACATTTTATCAGGATCCTAGACAAAGAAGATAAAGTATGACTAAATAACTCCCCTATATTGCATCTGGGACTACTCTATTTACAGAAGTACAAAAAACACATTATTTTCATTACTTGAATATAAGTCAAATCAGCATGTTTCTTTGTCCAGTCAGCTTACATTTGCTCACAAAAGTACCAGATCTAAGAGTTAAAATCTATATAATTCTAAGCTCTCTTGTATTTTTAACTTTTCTAGAGAATAACAGAAAATTGCTTAAAATTGTGTTTCATAAACATGCCCTTCATATATGACCATTAAAATTTAGTTGTAAATTTAATTGAATTGCAATGAAAGTTTTTTCAATGGTAAAATAACTTTGAACAATGTTAATTATTTACTGATCTGAATTTCAGCCAATATACAATTACCTAATACATCTTTGTGGTTATTTGCTTTCTTTGTGCCTTTTTATGTATCTACTTTAAAGAATTGTTAAGAATAATGTCCACTGAAATGCATTTCATAATAAAAAATATTATCCTCATATTCATTAAAATAGTAAGGCATTTATTAAGACTGTGGTGGACACTCCAGGAGCTGTTTCAGTGGAGTTTAGCAGTAAGCAAGAGAGAATGGATTTGACTCTGAATATAAGAAAAATGGGAATTTGCAACCTACAGTAGATTTTGGGGTCAGTAAATGGAAACTACTAATAGGATAGGGTAATTCTTCAGTAAATCAACCTCACAGAATTGATTCTTGGTGAGAGCAGGTCAGGATGATTATATGTCATCTGTGAGGTGGTACAAGGTGAATAATTTGATTAGGATTCTAGCTAAACTGGATGGACAGAATTTTTACTAACACTGAGTTATACAAGGATGGAGACAGGAGCCCAAAATGTGTTTAACCGAGCTGATGAAACCTGATGAAACTTTGGTCAAGGAGAAAAGCTTTGTCAGTCAATACAAAATGGACTTTGTATGTAGAATTCTTTGAAGAAGATTCAACGTCTTCTTTATTTGAATAAATGATTTTTAAAAGACAGATTTTTTTTTCATAAAATATTCCCTCAGTAGCTTTATTTAAATTTCTGGGAAACTGAATAGTGTTGTTGTACTATTTCTTACATTGTGATAATGCTTAGCCACAAAAAGAGAGGAAAATGTTAGTATTGTCAACATTCAGGCATGCTGAATATATGAACCAGATAGGTTTCAGGACAAATACCCCAAAACATGGCAGTTTGGCACTTTAAAAATACCCCAGAAACAGGAGGGTCTGTAACACCTTCTCCCACTCTTCTTCCCAAATAAAGGTTTTAAAACTTGCAAAACAAGAAATCAATAGGCAGCCAAAAGAACAGGCACTTTAAAGAGTCAATGAAGAAGATGAGAACACTCTAAAACTGTGGCTGGAGGTTCACCCTCTGAAGGCCAGGCCTATAGATAAATGTGCAATGACCAGCCCTACATATGGGGTAAACAATAACTTGAGATTGTACTGTGATTGGTATCACCTGGTTGCTAGTGTCCAGATAGACATCAGTCACCCTACTGAACAACGAGAACATCCAGACCCATCCCTTCCCAAAAATTCCTTTGGTCTTTCCATGCTACATGACTCACCTCTCTAATGGATCAATATTACCTAAGCAGCTATACTTGTAACCCTGTAGGTTGATTGTAATTTGACCCAAATTGTCCCCACATTGTGACTTTGCTATATAAATTACCTCTAAGAAAGGACCTTGATGACAACTCACTTTCAGGACCCCTCCTGTCTCTTGGGGACTATTTCTCAATAAATCTTTTCCACTTGTAACCTCCATTGTTCCCTGAAATTCATTCTTAGATTTCATGAGACGTGAACATCGAACATCTAGCAGTTTAGGAATTATATTTCTCCTGATATGTTGCAGGATTTTAAGAGACCAAGAAGACCGACAGGTGAAACAGAAGGATTTATTTAGGTGCACACCAGACCAGTGGATTTGTGTCCAAAAGCTGAGTCCCAAACAAAGGAAAGGCTGTAGTTTTATACATGTTGCTGAAGGGTGGGCAAGTAGGTTTACAGAAGCAGAACAGAGACAATCAACCTGAGACATTATTGCAACTTTGCAGGTCTTTGTGATCTTGTTCAAATAAAACATAATATTATGAGAACAGGAGGTTATGATGAGTTACTTATTTCTTAATAGAACAAAGAACAACAGCCCTAGGGACAAGAGGAGTCTAAGGGGTAATTTGCTCAGGTTGGGAAAACTTAACTCTTTCTTTTTAAGTCCCACTTCACTGCCTCCTTTGATGTTTTCTATAAATGAGTTTCATTAGACAGCATCATTATTGTTATAGGGGAGTGGCTCCCTATTAGACAGGGGTTGGTACTTGGTTGGAGTCATTAGTCAAGTAGTGGTGTGTCTGTCTATCAGGGTCTCTAGCCAACTGAATGTTTTTGACAAGCAGAGGTAAGAAGCAAGGGAGAATGAGACAAACTCCCAAGATAGCCAGAACTATCTTGGTTTTGAATCCTATCAAGGTTTTGAATCCATTAAAGGATGAAAACTAGCCTCCAAAGAGAGAATCTGGAGACCAGCCCTTCCATTATTGGACAGGGACATGGGCTAATTTCTGGATTCTGGCAGTAATGTCATCAAAGACCTTTTCATTATTATCACTCTCTAGGTAGCAGTTAGTTAGATTGAACTTTTTGCATACCCCTACTTCCTGAGTTAGGCGATAGTCTCAAAGTACAAAGAAATGATCCCTTTATGATTTTAAAGGACCTTGATTCTATTTTAAGTGGCTACCATCATATTTTTATTTCTCCCTCTCTTATAACCAGCTATGGATGTCTTGCAAGGCTATTGCCAAAGCCTACATGTGTCATTTTAGGATCAATTCCCCTAGTGCACATCATCCTACAACAGCTCATAAGGGGAACACCCAGTCTGTTTGGTGGGGGTGCACCTGACTCAGAGGGGGACCATGGGCAGGGCAACTATCCCATCTCAAGTGCCAATATTTTTTAAACAATTGTTTGAGTGTCCAGTTTATGCCCTCCACTTTTCTTGAGCTCTGTGGCCTGTAGGCTGTGTGTAGCTTCCATTTTATTTTTAACATCTGTGTGAATCCCTAGACAATCTTGACTATGAATGCTGGTCCATTGTCTGACTCCATGGTCAGGAATAGTCTGAATCTTAGGATGATGTCCCTTAACAGTACCTTTGTCACATCCTGTGCTTTTTCTGTTCAGGTGGGAAAAGCTTTAACCCAATCTGAAAATGTACAGACTAGCACCAACATACACTGGTATGATAGCTCCCAGGCTATCAGTTCAGTAAAGTCAATTAGCAAGTTCTCACAAGAGGCAAATTCTCACCCATTCCTTGAATACCCTGGGGCTGGGAGGGCCCTTGCTGTGGGTGGTTTTGGGTACAAGTCAAGCATTGCTCACAACAGCTCAGCTGATGGCAGTGAGCTGTACCACATGGAAATGATCGCCTAGTAACATCTCTAGTATTTTTTTTTTCTGTGAGACCCTTGATAGCACTGTTTTACAAATCTTGGGGACATCATTTAAGAGACAGCCAGTCTCTCAGCAGAGAATTTCCACTATCTCTTGATATAACTCCTAAATTTTTGGACAGCCAGACTTTTTCATTTGAGAGTAATTTCGGGTCTCTTGGAAAGGAGGATACAGGAGCCCCCCACAGCCAGTGCCCCTCTTTTGGGTTGTGGGGCTGTCATAACACCCCATTTTGCTTCCCTGTCTGCCTCTTGGTTTCTTCTGGCTTCTAATGTTCCAGTTTGTTGGGATTCCTTTCAATGTATAACAGCCACTTTCTTTGGAGCCCATACAATATCTAGAAGCTATAAAATTTTTTCTTGGTACTTTATTTCTTTTCCTCCAGCAATTAAGATCTCTCTCTCCTTACACATAGCTCCATAAACATGTAGCATAGCTAAGGCATATTTGGAATAAAGAGCTGTCTTATCTAGTGTTGGGTGGTTGGGACTGGAACAGCACAGACAGCCTGTTTCCATTCAATGCCCAGTTGGCATTTCACTTGTGTCACTGATCTTTTGTTGGCAGATTTATGACTTTTTCTTAGACACGTTACATTCAGCCTTCCAAAGTAGATGAAAGAGGTCTTTAATTTCTTGATAGAAGCACTTGTGAGTTGGTGCTGTCAAAAGGAGGTCATCTACATCTACATACTGTAGCAATGTAGGATAAATGCTTTGAGGTTGGTAACCAGAGCCACTCCAAATATTATAGGAGAGATTTTGAATCATTGGGAAAGCCTAGTCCAGGTGAGCAGCTCCTTTTTCCTATGACAGGATCCTCCCATTGAAGTACAAAGGTGGGCTGACTGACTGGTAAAAGGTGGAAACAAAAAAAGGAATCTTTCAAATCTAAGCCAGTTAAGCAGGCAGTACTTGCTACCTCATTCCCAGTACTCATTCCCATCAATGTGTATGGATTTGGTACCATTGTGTGAATGGTTTCAGTGGCTTGATTTACAGCACACAATTCCTGTACTGGTCTATATTCATTAGTTCCGAGTTTGTGTACTGGCAAAAGCAGGGTGTTCCAAGATGATTGACATCTAGCCAAGATTCCATGCTCCAATGTTCTTCAATGCCATACATGGTTTCCCAGGAGAGGATATATTGGTTGACCTGAACTGGAATTGCCCCCAGTTTTAGTACCACTATTATTGGTATTTGATTCAGACAACCAAGGTAGGTTATCTTTGGCCCATACCCCAGGCACCTTAAGAATCATCCCATACAACTCATTTATTCTTGGTTTTGGTGACCTTTTGAATACAGTGTCCATTCTTCAACTTGTGCAATGATAAGGGTTAAAACCATGTCCCCTGGATGAGCCAGACTTAGGTTATACTTTTCTATAGTCCAAAGACTATTCAGGCCTATAGTTTTTGGAGCAGGTCTTTTCCTAGCAAGGAAACTGGGAAGTTTGGAATCATGGGATACAGGAATCATGTTGGACCGCTTGTCCCTCTATGATACATCTTTTTTTGTGTGTGTGGCACCAGGGATTGAACTCATGGCCTCACACTTGACAGGCAGGTGCTTAGGCCACTGAGCTAGATCCATGGCCCTTGTCTTTTTGAGACAGGGTCTCACTATGCCATTTAGGCTGGTCTTGAGGTCACTTTGTAGCCCAGGGTGGTCTCAAACTCAAAAAAATCCTCCTGTCTCAGTCTCCTGAGTGCTGGAATTAGAGGCATGAGCCACCACGCCTGGCTATGATACACCTTTTAAGGCAGCACAATGGCCTCTTCTCTGGAAGCCCAGTGATTCCAACAGTAGTTGCATATTTTTTGGATAATGGCCAAATGGGTTGTATTATTACTGAATGTTCAGCCTCATTGTCTACCATAAAGAGTATCAATTGGCCCCCTACTTTCATTGTGATCATGGGCTCCAGGGGTCTAAGGAGATGAAACCCAGTCTTGCCTATTCTTTATAACATTCAGTTTCTGTTAGTCTAGCTCCTTCTAGGAGCAGTAGCCTTTAGAAGGCAGTCTACTGGTTTTATAATTCTCTTCATCTCCTCCCTCATTTTCTCGGCAAACATTCTTCCAGCATCCTTTCTCTTTGCATCACAAGCATTGATCTCTATCTAGTCTTGGTTGCTTCTTGGGGTCCTTGCCTTGTTTGGCCCCTTCCTTGATCATGTCCACATCCCCACCCTTTTGCAACTTCCATTTTCCTCTCCATGAGCACTGCTGGCAACAGATCTGCTTTGTTTTTGAGGCTCTGATTGGCTTCCTGTTTGACTTCCTGATCATGGTTAATGTACATCTAGGTGGCCACCTCTAAAATCTGGGTTGCATTCATGCAGCAAAACTTCTAGCTTTTGTGATTTGATTTCTCCTTGAGCCTGCCCCTCAAAGACTGTGTTTATCATATGCTGATTCTCAGGATTAAATGGAATATAGAGCCAGAATGCCTCACAGAACTCCTGGCTTAGACCTTCATCAGTTCACTGGAGTATTTCTGAGATCTTTCCCATATTGACTGCTCTCTTTCTACCTTCCTTTGTTCCTAAGGCTCTGGGAAGAGATGATTTCTCTTTTCTTTTTGTTTTTAGGCTCAGTCAAGGCCATGAGTCTTTTGCAATATGCTGCCAGGCAGGGCTGTAGCCGTACAGTTTGGGTCTGGAATATATTCAGAAATGAGTCAATGAAAGGAAATTTTACTGGATACCCTAGGTGTCCTCCATCCTTCATCAGCACTCGATATACATGCTCAGTTGTTCCCCTATCTATTGTCCCTTCAA
The DNA here is from genome assembly GCA_004365215.1 of Cuniculus paca. NCBI lineage: Eukaryota > Metazoa > Chordata > Mammalia > Rodentia > Cuniculidae > Cuniculus > Cuniculus paca. Next base: position 15,562 of record RJWT010020146.1, read on the forward strand.
CTGGCAATCCACCATCAAAGAAAACCAATCAATTTTAAAGTGTTCTAAACAATGTTAATGACCGTACATAGACTTACTACCTCATATAAGTGTATCTCATGTATGTAATAACCATTGGCTTAATTAAAGCCAATGGATGGTTATATTTTTCCTTTGGGTGTTAAAAATCAAGTCAGAGAGGAGAGCTGAGGCCTGGGAAGAACTGACTGATAGAGGGGTTATAGATAGGGCTATAGTCCTTTTGAGCAACAAGGAGCTTTCAGAAGGAACAGCCTGGGCTTCACCAAACCAACAACCAACCACACATATTTTTTGATAAATTGCTCTGCAACATTCTCTTTGACATATGTGAGCTTTTCATTTTTGCCATTATCTCTATCTTTTAAAGGAACAAAGCTTTTGCTATATGCAATTCTTTATATCAAAAGTATATCTCTTAGACATAGCCTTTTTATATTTTTTTCATCCCACTTACTATAAATATTTTATAATGAATTTGGCTGTTTCCTTCTTGGAATTTTATAGTGTCCTTATCTCCCCCCCCGCCTTTTTTTTGCTTTCAGATTGTTACATTTTAAATTTGACTGGATGCCAAAAGACTTCTAAGTAACCTTGAATCAATGTTTTTATCTTAAGCCAACAGAGAGCAAAGAATAGGCAAGTTAACCCTGTACAAGAAATGTTTTAAGCATATTAATTAAACAACCATACAAATTTAAATTGGAAGTCAAAAGTAAATGTATCAGTTACCTAAGATTTATAACCTGAGCCAGGATTATAGTTCAGTGGCAGAGTGCCTGCCTGGCAAGAAAAAGATTGCAAGTTTGATCCCTGGTACTAAATAAATAAATAAATAAATTTGTAACTTGATTTTTTCTTACAAGGGAACTTTCCTCAAAGGAAAGAGGGATAGATTCCCTTTGGTCCCTTTTTTGGTCTTTTGAGAAACAGAAAACTTTTTGAACATTTGTTGGCACCTTTCAACTTTATTTTAATTTTTTGAACCAAGGATAAGGTCAATCTTTAACATACATTTTAGTGGGGTGGGTTTTAGTACTTTTTCTCTCATATCCTCCCTATTACAGTGTCAAATCACTTTCACTTTAGGCCCATTAGATTGCCTCCCCATTTACAAATTCATCCCCTATTTCTCAAGTCAGGCACTCACCCAATTCCAAGCTTCACCAGGGGTCTCAGTTTTCTCTCACCAAAGACCCCCAGAAATCCACACAAGCTGGTGGCCCTACCAGTTCTCATTCCTCCATGGGCTAGGGTCCTGAGCATGGAGCCTTGGGCCCTGGCTTCTTGACTTCACTGGTGTTTCCTGGTCCCCACTGTTTCTCCTGGAAAATGTCCCAAGGCCTGGTAGAACACAGCTGTAGTTCCTCAACTCCTGGGGCTGCTCCTAGGACTGTTCCAGCTTCCAAATGTCTGCAGGCAGTGCCCAGCTGGTGATATCCAGCCACCCTGGGGCTCTTGAAACCAAGAGAAGGAGATCCTGGAGCCAGCCTGTGCTTCTTCACCTTGCTCTGCAGAGTGAACAACCTCCGGCGGCTGGCGACTAGGCTCTGGCCAACATGCAGTCCCTACATTTATGTCCCATGTGTTGATCCCTGCCCATCTGTTACAGTATCTCAGGGCTACAACAGCCAAAGTCCATCACTGCCCCTCACCTCTGTGGACAATGTGTACCCTGTCATGGGCTGAGCTGAGTGAGGTGGTGCTGTTGGTGGGGCTTCATGCAGGACAGGTCAGGTGTGAGGGAAGGAACTGTATGACTCTGACCTCTCCCTGCACTGCCTCACTCCATGCATTCTCTGAAGTACAAGGTGACTCCAGTTTTCTCTCTCCCATCTTGGTAGGCACAGCTGGGCCTCAGTCTCTTTCCCCTGTACCCCCATCTCACCCTGCCACTGGACCAACCAGTCGCTCAGGTGTGTTTTCAGTCCCAGTGGGTCCTACACTTTCTTGGTGCCTACAGTCTACAGTAAGAGACCTGTGGCCCCACACACTTCATTCCATTCATTCACACACAATTATACACCTCTCATTTTTGGTTCCTTTTCCCTATTTGGGTGTAAGTTTTATTTGAAATTGCCTGAGTCAGATTATTTGACAGACCTTGGGAACTGATCATGCTTCTCTTTCATCTTTGTGCAATGGGTCCCACCTCAGGGCCGAAAACCTTACTGTGGCCCTGTACCATGCTGTTCCAGAATCATATTGTAGCTCTTCAGGTTCTGTTTCACCAACAGGAAGGGATGCTGGGCTGCAGAAGAGCCAACTACCTCCAAGAGTTTAAGTCTCACTAGTGGTACGAGCAGTCCTGGGTCTCCTCCGGCTTTGGGTCTCTGGGCCTGCAGCCAAAGGAGATAGCAAGACTGTCATCTCCAATCCTGGATGATCTTCCAGGAAATATTGTAGGATTTTAAGAGACCAGAGAGACCAAGAGATGGAACATGAGGATTCATGTAGGTGCACACTAGCCCAGTGGACTTGAAGCAAACAGGCTAAGCCCTGAACAAAGG
>RJWT010020147.1:0-18073 GCA_004365215.1 Cuniculus paca
AAAACTGAACTAGAGACATTTCATGTCTTCGAGAACATATTTTATTTTTATGTATTTATTTTTTGTACTGGGAATTGAACTCAGGGCCTTCCATTTGACAAGTAGGCGCTGTACTGCTGAGGTACATCCCCGGCCCACGAAACCATACATGAATTTACTTAGGACTTGTATTTTTAAGAAAAGACCCATAGGACAATTGTAAATACATAAAAAATAATTTAATAAAATTATCAGGAATATGTCTGTGTTTGCTGAGACGGGTAAAGAACAAGCTTCCTTCATATTTAAACATTTTCCTTACAGCCTTACATAGTAACATTCAAAGCATACAGGCTAATCTCTAACACCTTGTCCAATTCTCATAAACTCTGTCTTAATGAAGCACATAGTATAGGGTATGTAGGGGAGAGGAGGACAGATTATAAATGTGCCACTCATATTAGCCAGGACACTTGGCTTGGGGGAGTATAAAACAAAGGACATGGAACAGAATGATGACATATAAAGGTCTATGATTGATTACAGGGATCAGTATTTATATCAGTGCTGGAACTCTAGATTCTTCCAACTCCCTTGTCATCTATAGCAAGATCTTAGGTGATTCCTGAATTGTCCTTGGGCCAATTATTGTAGTTCTATAGGTTATTCTTTAGCTATCTCTGTCACAGTAATATGAGAGCTCTTTTTTTTTTTTTCTGGCACCAGATATTGAACTCACAATCTTGTGCTTTCCAGGCAGGTGCTCAGGCCACTGAGCTAGATCCCCAGGCCTTGTCTTTTTGATACAGGGTCTCCTTATGCAGTTCAGACTTGGCCTTGAGCTCACTTTGTAGCCCAGGCTGGTCTTGAACTTGCAATGATCCTCCCGTCTCAGCCTCCTGAGTGCTGGGATTACAGGCATGTGCCACCAGGTCCCGCAAAAGCTTTTGTCTTTAAACTTGCACACACACACACACACACACACATACACAGTGGCTAATATTCGCTTATCCCAGGGTGGGGTCCCCTGCTCTGAACACCTCCTACTTTTATACCAGTGCTCATACTCTTCTTTCTTCTCTAGGGGACATTCTGCATCCAGTAACTAGTTCCCCTCCCCAAATTCAGTTCCTTTTCTGGGGAGCTCACAACATCGTTGAAGGTTATAAAGTCATATTACCTTTATCTTTTAAAGAGTCAACATAGGAAGGATGAGTATGATAAATCATGGAACATGGTAGTTTTCCTCATGTACTGTGTTCCTTTGTTGAAGTTGTCTGTGTGGGTAGATGATCCTGGCCTTTTCACTCTGTGACTCAGAATCTTACCCTTGTGATTTCTCTATCTGGGAAACGGCAGGCTGTGCATCTTACGACAAGAGGGTTATGAAGACTCTTATCCAGCGCTTAGTTTTTGTTTGAGGCTATTACAAAGTACTACTTTGGTGTGACCTGAGGTACAAGATACCCATAAAAAATATATTCTGAACGTTACAGTCTCCCCATTCTTTGTGGAGCCTGGCCAGAAGCCTACAGCCCAGTGAAGACATATGGCAGTTGCTGCATACTTTCATGAAAGGCAAAGCGTGATAGCCACGACAACATCATTACCTTGAGGTGCTAGAGCCTTTGTGTTCTGCTGGTGTGATGTTCATGAGATGTTAGGAAGGGGCACACATTTCTGCCTCATGTGGCTCCTCTTAAGCTGAAGCTGAAACACTGCGGAAATAGCTTCATGTGATTACCACCTGAAACCATAATTCATCTCAGGTTTACTTGAAACTTACCCTTATCTAGTTTAGAACTGGAGGCAGGTTCACTCAGAGGTTCATGAACCACAGCAAACCTCTCAGTGAACTTGACCTGAATTTGAGGTTTCGATTCAGAAGTTCAGAGTGTTCTTTCAGGAGCTTTGTACAATCCTTTGCTATCTTGGGCCACAATCTGAAATCCCATCAGACTCACTTCAAGCCATATGGAATAAAGATAGAGACCTCTGTGGCTCATACTTACATGCCACACGTTCATTCCAATGTTTCCATAGCCTCTGCAGGCCTCACTAGGCTGATATTGAGAGCATTTTTTCCTTTTTCTTAGGGAAAGAAAAAGACATTAGATATTACTCTTAGTGGCTGCTAAAAAATGAACTGGTCAAAAAGACTATCAATTTCTTGACACTCCATTGCATATGTTGAGGGATTGTTCCCAAAGCATTTGCTTTTCCTACTCTCAACAGATATGCTTGTTGCTTTTGAATCCAATAATCACTAGAATTAAGATGTGTTATCAGCTGGGGATTTAGCTCAGTGGCATAAGTGCCTGTCTGGCAAGTGCAAGGTCGTGAGTTCGATCCCTGGTACCAAAAAAAAAAAAAAAAAAGATGTGTTATGTACGAATACCAACTCCCCACAAGGAATGCAAACACTGTGTACTGCAAATATGAACTAATGAAAAATAAACACTAAAAAAAGATTTTGAACTGTTATTTAAAAATATCTTGGTAACTTTTCAGGATGATCCAATTATATAATTTCAATTCTAAAAGTCACAAAAAAACCTAAGTCCTTTAAAATGCTTTTCTTGTACTGCTGTGTAGATATTGACAATAAATGATGCAACATTAAATTGTATTTTTTTAAAGTCTGGGCTTTCTACTATTGATTTTCTCTGTGTTGGTTTTTATCTCAATGTTAGAATCTATTTCCATTATGAGTTCAAGTACATACTTGAATAACTTATGATGAACTATGTTTTGTTTCTGCTTTCAGTATAGACAATAGTATATCATAAGATGAAATGGAGCAAACCCAAATAAAGTTTAAAAAGTTCTATTAATTTTGACAATGGGGAGAAATTCCATTTCCTTTGTTGATTCATGCAAATGAAAATTATTCTCAGTTGCAGTGCTTTGACAGACATCTGGCTGCAAAGTATTGGGGTTTTCCAGAAAATACTGCTTTACAGTTGATTTCCAAGTTATTTCTCAAATCTTCAGGAAACAGACTAGATTTGCAGCGTAGCCTTATTTATTCAAACATATTAAAAATCAAAGTGAGTTTTAACTGGTAAAATGTCTGAATTGAAAACTATTTGTAAAGCAATGCATCTGGATTCCTTTTAAAGATATACGATCATTGAAACATGGCTAATAAAGTTTTTAAGATAAATCCTTTGAAGGAAACTCTTTTATGAACTGAAGAGGCAGTTGAAAATAAATTATAATCAGCAAGTCCATTGTTTCTAATAAGTGAGTTCATGAAAACTGTTTTTTCCTTTAAGATTTAAGGTTGCTCCCATGTCTAGTTTCCACTATCAATTTTCTGGGTATAGGTTTTATTCCTAGGGAATGCTTCAATCCAGTTCAGAAATGATGACGTTCCTGAGAAACTGTGGCAATGCCCAACTGAACTGCTGCCTTTCCGGCTAGTTCAACTATCACTGCTGGCTACATTGAGTTTTCTCTTCTTTTGTCCCCCACCTCAGGCAAATAAATAAACTTCCCACAAACCCCCTCTTCTCTGTTCTTCAATGAGCTTGTTTTCCCCTACTCCAGGTGACCATCAAATGTAAAATCTCCTCGATCCATCTTTCTTCTTTTTCCCTTTCTTCTTTTTCAAACAATGACCCAGAAAAATTCAGAAAATGCTTCCCTAACAATCTCACATCTATGCTTCCATTTCCTTGGCCAGAGTGCTGCTCAGCCACATTTTTTTTTCCAGTATCGGGGATCAAACCCAGGGCCTTAGCATTGAGCTACATCCCCAGTCCTTCTTTACTTTTTATTTTGAGACAAGACCTGGTCAAGTTGCTAAATTGCTCAGGTTTGGCTTGAACTCGTGATCTTCCTTCCTAAAACTTCCAGAGTGCTGGGATTATAAACCTGGTCCACCACAATAGGTTAACAACTAATCTTGTGACATTGGCCTGGTCATAGTCTCCCAGCACCCCTTTCTCTATAACCAAGCGCCTGTCAATCTGTCTCTCAGAACACTGAGAAATCAGATCATATCAGTCCTCTGTTAAGTACCTTCTGCTCAACCCTCTGGCCCTGCTTTTGCGAACCTTCACAATATTTGATCTTTTCGGTGTGATCGCTAGCTTCTATTTAGGTAATATTTGCACTTCAGCAATTGATTTACTGCTCCTTAATCGCACTGGAGTTTCTCAAACTTCTTAACACATCCTCATGCTGCTCAGTCAGACCGGAATACCTTTTACACATTTTCTTCTCAAATTCCTGTCTATCTTTCAGAGTTCAAAACAAATATACCAGTCTCCATGGTGTATATGTATGCATAATTTCTTTTAGACACATTGAATCCCACCATTAACCACACCCATAAATATATGAACCCCAAGTCCTTGGTAAATAAACATATCATATACTATATGTATGTATAGCTTGTACTCACAAAACACTTTACAGTTAGCCAAAAAATTCTACTCATATTATCTCATTTAATTCCTATACCAAACCTGTGAGATGGGTAATCAACAGTTGACAAATGAAGAATGTAAATCTGGGGAAGTTTTGTAGACTGGCCAAGCTAAAAAAGTGACAGAGGCAGAATTCACACCCACGACTTGTAGTAGCAACTCAGGGCACCTTAAACCATTTCACAACAACTTCCACTCTAATGGAACAGTGATTTCAATGAAGTGATTTCTGTAGCAGATGGGAAAAGAGACCAGCACAGGGCAGGTCACAAGAGGTTTCTAGTAGAGGAGTAGAGTGATCAAAGCGTTGCTGCAGAAAGATTGATCTAGTGGTGCTACACAGAGCGGGCAGAGGCAGGAAAGCCCTGCTGGAAACCATTCCTCCCTCTTTTGAATCCATGTGGTTTTCTGTTTATCTTCCCTATGCAGCACCGATCTATGCTGCAAGGTTATTTACTTGTTTATTTATTCTCTTCCTACTAATGCTTTTGCTTTTTCTGCTTTAGAGCAGAAGAGATTTAAGGTGGCTTTAGATTGCCTTCTATTTTACAACTCTGTAATACAACTAGATCTCATCTCTTCCAATTAATTTTGTCTTGAGCAAAAAGAATATATATTTTATGTCTTCATACTAACCATACGCTTGACATGCTGAGACTGATGTTCAAAATCCAGTGAATGAAAGGGCCTTAGAGATTTTTTTCTAAAGATGGGATAGCAGCAGCAAAATATTTAAATACAGTAAAGGAATATGCAGCCATTAACAGGATGATATAGATCTACTTGAATTTAAAAGGTGAGAAGACTGTGTGATGCACTGTTCAGTAAGTCAAAGAATACACAAATATAAACATGAAAAATAGAGTTCATGAGTGTGCACCTATGCATGCATATGTGTGTTGTACAGCTTTGTCCGATGGACTTTTTTTTTTAATGTGGTGCTGGGGATCAAACCCAGTGCCTTATGCATGCAAAGCAAGAGCTCTACCACTGGGCCACAACTCCCGTCCTGCAAAACTTTGGAAGTCCATAGATCACACAGGACTATTAACGCTTACTGCTTATGAGAAAAGTAGTGGAATGAAGAAGAGTCACATAGATTTTTAGGTTACAGATTTTATCTAGAGTGTATATAAGTTTGTATAATTTTGCACAAATGCTAAAACCTGTTTGACAATGAGTTTGCATGACTTTTGTGTATCTGAAGAATTTGGTAAATAATGTGTAAGTAAAGGTTAACACTACAGTTTCAAGTTGTTTTATTGCCCTCATGAGGGCTGAAAAGTACTATTTAGCTTTTCTAAAATGTCACACATCATTGTCCAATATAATCTGGGAAATCCCAGTTTGGGACCAAGACCCACTTTTCAGTCCAACTTCCTTTTCTATGTTACCTGCCCCCCAGAAGACCTGAAATGATATCTCACACCTGGCCTTCTGACCTCCTTTTTCGTCTTTCCTTTTCTAGAAGTTTTAATTGCCAGGCTTCACGAAGCTTACTAACATTGTCAGTGCTGTACCTGGGGACTTCAGTTATATGTGTTAAGCCACCTGGACCTAGCCTTTTTCTTTTGGTAGAAAGGACTACAGTGCCATGTGTGTCTGATTCGTTCCTCTCATAATTCCCTCTCACTGCAACCCCAGATCAACAATCATTATTTTTCAGAAGGAAACAATTTCATTATAGATTTAATTGTGTGAGAAAATATAGGCTTGGGTAGATAAAACTTTTTTAAACTATAAATATTGAAATAGCAATTAGAACTAGGATTTATTAGTCATAATCCTTTCTTTTCCTTGGCATTTTGTTACAGGAAGCTGAGATAGTTAGAATTATTATAGGCAGTCAAACAGGGCCAGGTCCTCCAAGGAGCCAATGCAAAAACCTAGATACCCTGCAACTGTAAAGGAGAGAAACACCTCCTGCTGTGGGCCGGACCAGGGACAACAGATCAAACAAATGCACCTACTTCCTGAGGACTGATATTCTAAATAGGTCCTTAGCTCCCTATGGAAGCCAGAGTCACCTGTCTCGACCCCCTAGGGAAGAGTCACTGTTCCTTAAACATGCTCACTGGCTACGTGACTGGTTTCCCCATTTGTCTCAGACTTTATCAATTTTACCTGAGCAATTAACCTTATTGGTTAACCATAGTTCTGCCCCACCTTATGCCCCACTTAGGAATTCCCATTCTTCCCCACCTTGGACCCGTCTACTCTATAAAAAGTCCCTAAAATGACAGAGTTTTTGGCAACCCACTCGGGACCCCTTCTATCTCTCTGACAGAAGCTTTCCTTCTTTCTCCCAATAAATATATTCTGCTCTTAACCTCCATTGTTCCTAAAATTCATTCTTCGATTTTAGAGAACACGAACTCATATCAGACATACTGGGTTAGGAGTTTCATTCCCCTGTATCAATTTGAGTACTTTTTCTTTTGAGAAGTACACATTTTCTTTTAAATTCTTCCTGTTTATGAATTTACTACTAAATACCTTCCTTAATTACCTTAAATCTCACTTATATTCAATTCTCCTAACACCTTAATAATGACAAAAATAATCTTATTTCATCAGCCAATATATAATTTTGTCTTATATGATCAAGTTAACCCCATCCTAAAAACTGAGGCCATTGAGTAAATTTTCAGGAATCTGAGGAGATTGTTTATAGCTACCACACACTTTACTGTTATTGTCAACCTTTTTCTCACCTTTCTCAGCTGCTTACTGAGCACAGTGGAAGCTCATGCAATCAAGTCTGAAACCAATGACACTCTCCCCAAAGAACCTGTTCAGAATGTGATGCATCAAGAATTCCTACCATTTGAGGCAAAAGGATTGCATGTTTGAGTTCAGCCTGAACAACTTGGAAAGACACTATCTGTAAATAAAAATAAGGGCTGGGAATATAGTTCAGTGAAAAGGCCCTGGGTTCAATTCCTGGTTCCGGGGTGGGGGGTGGGCAGAGGGCAGAATGCTACTATGTCTCCATGATCACCTCCTACTCCTGCGTCCATGCCACCTTCCACCTGGTGTGATAGTGCTCACACAGCAAGACAGTTGGAACTAAATATGATGGGTTGTGGGTAAAACTTCTTTAACAGATCACTTAGAAAAATTGAGAAGTTCAAACAAATTGTGCTGATTTCATCAAGAATCCACTTTCCAGGTAAATTTATTCTTTTTTGCTTCTGTTCTCTGGAAATTGAATTGTCATAGTTTTAATATTTTCTGGTCACAGATCCCTTGAGAAACTGATAAAAATGATGAGGACTCTTCTTTCTGAAAAATGCTCTTTTGCTTTTATTCATGAAAACTGACAATTCCAAGGCATTCACCTACCTCTTTCTTCCCTAAGAAAGAGGTTCTTTCTTAGATGCTAGATCAATAACCCTGGACTAAAGGGAAGAAATTGATCTTCTAGAACAAAATCCAGGGTAAAGAGAGTCTAAATGGAGACCCTAGTTGGTTCTTAACAGACAGGATAGAGGATGAGGAGCAAAAGTAATGGCGTGTAGGGAAAAATCTAAAGAAACATTGGTGTGATAATCTTAGGCATATGGGTGATGTCTGGCTCGGTCCTGAAGTAACCTTTAAACTCTCCTAACCTCATTGTTCTCAGATGTAAAATGGGGCAGGTTACAACAGAAATCTCTTGAAGATGGTGTAGTAAATAAAGATGTGAAAAAGTTCTTTTTACAATGTCTGCACAAAGGCTACTATTAACATATGGTTTCTCTTTTCCTTAACTGAAAGGATTTTACGTGGGTCATTTATACCATAGCATATCTGCTGACTAAAATGCTAGTTCACTGAAAGCTATCTGTACCTTGATCCTTCTTCCTAACACTTCCTACCCTGCACAAGTATCCCTTGTGACTCCTTGGCAAAAAGGTGAAGGTGATGAGTACAAACTAAAGGGAGATGAATAGAGACAGATATGGACAACAGATGAGAATGCTGAATTAGTGTCGGCGGTGTAGTGTATTGCTAGGAAAAGGCCTGTGATAATTTGTAGTGCTAGGCAAATCCCTAGTAATGATCCGAAATTTCATCAGGCCGAGATGTTAGAGGGGGCAGGAAGGTCAATGAATGAGTGGTTAATAATTTTAATTAATGGGTGGGACTTGCGTATGTGGGTCATTAACCTTAGTTCTTGTAGTTGAATTACAACGGTGGTTTTTCATGCCATTAGTCATGGTTAAATGCCATGTAGGAATTATGATCCTAAATACTATACATATTCTTAGCATTTTGTTTGTTATTGGTTTTGTCTGCTTGGCCGCAAAACCTTCTCCTGTTTACGGAGGGTTAACACTAATTGTTACTGGTGGGGTGGGGTGTGCGGTTATTTTGAGCCAGGGTGGCTCATTTTTGGGTTTAATGGTGTTTTTGATTTATTTGGGGGGCATGATGGTGGTGTTTGCTTATACAACTGCTTTAGCTACTGAACAGTATCCTGAGACATGAGTGTCTAGTGTTGTTGTCTCTAGTTCATTGTTGTTAGGTTTGTTTGTAGAGTTTTTATTACTATTTTGATGAGCGGGTCACGATCAGGTTGAAATTCTAATTACTTATAATAATATAGGTGAGTGAATTATTTATGATGACGAGAACGTGGCTGGTTTTCTTAGTGAGGACCCCGCGGGAGTAGCTGCTATTTACAGTTATAATTGTTGGTTGGTATTTGTTGCATCTGTGGATGGGCTAAACCAGACCTTTGTGAAGATTAATATTAACAGTCCCAGTGGAAGGACTGAAGTAGAGATTACACCATAAGAAAGCACATCAAGAAAAAGAAGGAAGAAAGAGAAAGGAAGAAAGGAAGAAAGGAAGAAAGGAAGAAAGGAAGAAAGGAAGAAAGGAAGAAAGGAAGAAAGGAAGAAAGAAAGAAAGAAAGAAAGAAAGAAAGAAAGAATCTCCTGAGCTTCAAAGCCTCTGTATTCTGTTACCTGTATTTGAATTCCATAAGTAAAACACATACATGATCAGCAGCAGCCATGGTGTTTAGTCAACTGGAAGAAAGATCCTGTGGCTCATCCCACAAACCTAAACTGAACAAAGATGACAACTTCATGAGTTAAAAAATATTGCCTCAAACTTCAAGCCCACTAACCAAGGGAGCATTGCAATATTGTAAACATAGTTGATGTAACGCCAAAACATTAATCTTGCCAGCTGATCTGTGAAGTGGCCAAAGTCTTGAGGTCTTCGGATACTGGTGGTAGCAATGCTTTATGGTTGGGGCATGTAATACATTTTCCTGACCACTGCTTTTGACAGAGTTTCATTATTATGAAAAACTGTGTGGTTAAAACCGGCAAGCACCAGTTTCCCATTCAGCCTGCTCTTAGAGGAGCTTATTGTCCACTCTGTTAACTGTCCAAGGAAAACATGTAGTCTTTCAAATGATGACATAGAGTGATTTGAGATTTAAGCATTTATTTATCAATTTCTATACTAGTAATCCCAACCCCTTGAAGTACATTAAGATTTCTATTTCGTGCTAATAGAAGATACCTGTAACACTCCCTCTCATCTAATGATTCAAGTGCAACTAGTCTTAAAATATTGAAAGGCAGACATCTACATATGTGCTTATTGTTCGTTAGTATGTATATATCTGTTAAAAATATATGAAGCTCTTTGATGAACACTTATGTTTCTGGACTTCATTTTATTTCTAGGAATGAAATTTGAAATGGCTGTGAAATTATTTAAGCACATTATTTAAAGCATACCGTTGATTGTGCAACTTGGTTTGTTTTTAAATATTTAAAGGTATATGAGTTTTTTGACCCTGCTAATGGGAATTTTGATTTCTAACTTGGTCTGATCTTTATTAACAGCTAGTCTTTCCTTATAAGCAGAATGAATAGACAGGAAGAACACAGAGCTATCTGACTCCTTCCAAGTCTGATTCTTTTTTCTTATTTTTCCTCTCTTCTTGGGATGAGAACCAGTAGCTTTTCAATAGGATTTGTTAACTGTCAGCTATGAGGGCAATTACATTTGGGAATCTTCTCTTTATGGAGAATCCCAAGGACTTGTAGGACAGTCTGTGATAAGTAACTATGTTTATCCTAACGTTAAAGTAGCCTCAATTCGTTAGTGTTTATTTCACATTTTGTTTTGCTTCTTTAATTAGTTGAAAATGCTCCCAGGTCAAGCAGGCTTTCTAAGGAATGAAAGGTCTCATTCCAGGGCAATGCATTTATGAATGAATGAAAAGTTAATTGAAGAAAAAGGTAGAGTGTATTTTAGCCATTGTTAATTTAAGTGGAACTGATAAGCTAACAGCAAAACATTATTAAATTCTCAGATATGTTTTTCAGCATGTTGATATCTTAGATTTCTTTTCCTTTGGTTTTCAAAGTCAGTGGGTTTTTTGTTTTTATTCTTATTAAATATATTACTATATGAAATCCTCTCCTACAAAGCTTGCATATAGAGTTTTAAAAATGTAATCGTTTTAGCAAAAGAATGATCAAATTTTGAACAGTCACACTAAGTTCAGTAAGACAATCAATTATCCTATTATAAATTTCTTAATTTTATATAATGTATTCTCAGATTAGTAATTTTACTTTTGTTAGATACATAATTACATAAAATCATAAACTCCCAGCAGAGAGTGAAAATCTCCAATTGCAAAATTGGAGAATTTATTTGCTATAATGTGCGATGAACCTCTTCTTTGTTTTCATTATCTTTACTATGGTTTTGGTTTCCTAAGAATTTGCACCCTTAATTTGGGGAACTCATTATTCCAAACTTTAATAATTCTAAAAATGAAAACTCAAACTTTGGGTTTTTTTATGGCTTTAACTTGATTGCTCTCTTTCACCTAGAAAAGGGCAAGAATTTGCCCCCAACTAAGCCAAATTTATGGAAAAGCTTGATAAAAATGGAGAATGTTTTGTGTATGCAGTGACGTACACAGTGGCATGACCTCTCCTGCCTTCGAGTTTTATTATATGTAACATTCATGTCACTCTTCTAGAAATGTTAACCTTATTTTCCTAAGACTCCTTTAATTTATTTTTTCAGTGAAAAGGAGGAAAGTAATTTGCAATGAGTTTAGTGTTGTGATAATGTACAGGGGTTCATGCTTTAGTGAGAGGTCAGAAATGAATTATATTCAGTTTTCTCCTTTGTCAAAATGGAGAAGGAGTTCAAGGTTCATGAAAGAAAGATGCCACAATGTGCTTATTTCCTAAGACAGTGTAGTACAGACAGTAACTTAAAAAAATATACACATGAAAAAGTTAAGATGGTTGTAATAAAGCAATTTAAGCAACAAATTTCATAAAGAGTTAATGTGAGAAACCTTAGACCATTCTCCCTCTTGGTATTTGGTTCTTAAATAAAATTTCAAATCACTACTATCAAAAGTTTTGTATTTTACCTTCATTACCTTTGATAATGAATGGTCAAACATAAATGTTTAGATTGATGTTGTCTATTCACAATTTCTTGGCTGTGGTCAGAAATCAGGAAATTAAATTCTCTGATGGTAAACATACATACACCTCATATCTTTACATTTTAAAGAATGACAGTGGTATTCAAATGCTGTCCCTTTGCTTGTTGATCTCCAACTGTGGATTGCATCTGCCCCACCTCCCCACCCCACACACCGGATCTTTTAAGTTTGTGAGAGTTTCGAGAGTCTTCAGCTATCTTCTTCTGTTCTTCCCATCTATGCCTGTCTCTCAGCTTTTCAATCTGGTCCTCATATGTTAATTTTGGCATTCCTCTAGTCAGGCTTCCTGCCACGGTATCCAGATAGAAAGAATAATATGGAAAAGAGGAAAGTAAAGAGATGAAAATGTCAACAGATAGGAAGGAATGGAAAGGAAAGATTAAGGTAATTGTGCACTACAAAGGCATAGAAAAAGCAAAAGAATCTGGGAAGGTTAATTATATTAGGCCTGTAAAACATTTGAACTTTTCAAGGGAAGGCTGGGAAACGAGGAAACAGGTCAACAAAGAGATATGGAACTCACTGTTCACTATCAGACTAGAGTGGCCCTGCCTCTGATCTCGGACTATGTCCAAAAGCCAGTCAGGGATTTAAGAGCTCGGGGTCCCCAGGTCAACTTAACCTCATGATGGTCCTTCATTGTCTGAAAATTTAGGGATTAACAGGATGGTGAAAGGGCAGTCTTCAGAGAAGACAGTCTTCTTTTCCCAGGAGTAATGTTCTGAATTTTAGGACCATTTTTGATCTCTACCCCCACAGTACCCCAAAACATCCTAAGGCCTCCTTTTCAGCAATAAGTAAAAATCTAGGGGGCCCACGGTGATTGAATATATTTCTTCTAGTATAGCAAGTCTGGTGAGATTTTTCTGATGCTTCCAGGGTAATTCTAGAAAGCCTGACCTGAATTTGGGAGGCTGATCACATATCGTTTGTTTAGATATGTTCAGGGCAGACACAATTTCCACCTGTTATCTGAACATAATCATTTATAGCATGTCTATTACTTTCAGAAGAGATAGGTTATAAATTCTAAGTTTGTCCTAAAGTTTAGGTTTTGAGATTTCTAAGAGATCCAGTAATCCACCAGCCCTTTTGAGTTTTGAGTATGGGCTAGGGTAGGCCACAAGTTGACAAAGATCATTAAGTGCCTGAAATCTCTCTGAAGTCTGGGGAGTGAGGATGACAATCATAAATTAGTGTCACCCTGTGATATAAATGTGTGGGTGAGCTGGGCGTGGTGGCTCACACCTGTAATCTCAGCATTTAGGAGGCTGAGACAGGCAGATCATTGTGAGTTCGAGACCAGCCTGGGCTACAAAGTGAGCTCAAGGCCAGCCTGACGGCACAGTGGGACCCTGCCTCAAAAAGACAAGGGCTGAGGATTTAGCTCAGCGGCCTAAGAGCCTGCCTGGCAAGTGTAAGGTTGTGAGTTCGATCCCTAATGCCACAAAAAGAAAAAAAAAATGTGTTGATGTAGTGGTGTGCACCTGTAATTCCTGCACTTTGGAAAGCTGAGGCAGGAGAATCACAAGTTTGAGCCTGGCCTGGGCAATTTAGCAATTTAGGAGGCTTTATCTTAAAATGAAATAAAATAAAATAGAACTGGGGATAGAACTCAGTGTGAACTCTAGGTTCAATCATTACCACAAAAATAAATAAGTAAATAAGCAAACAAGTATGTAAACATCGAAAACTTGGACATTAACAGGGTGGTGAAAACACAGCCTTCAGAGAAATTAATCTTGTCTTCCCAGGTCTAACAGCCTGAATTTTAGGCCCACTTTTGATCCTGGTTCCCATAATCCCCTAAAATATTCTAAGGCATATTTAGTTTTGGAAGACCAGCAACAAATTTAATTCTTGGATGAAGAGCTATCAGATTTGAGGGTATTTTTAATTTTTAAACTCAGCAGGGCACAATGATACACCTCTGTAATCCTAGCTACTTGGGAGGCAGAAGGAGAATTGCAAATTAAGAAAAGCCTAGGCAACTTGATGAGACCCTGCCTTTAAATAAAAATAAAAAGGGCTGGGGAACACAGCTCAGAGGTATCTCCAGTATTGGCAGGAGGAAGGAGCATCTGCAATTCCTAGATTCCTTGAAACATGATTCATTGAGTTTGGCATGGGCTCCCGTGACCCTCCAGAAAAAATTCTGATGTTTAACTCTAATAGTGAACTAGCTGCATAAGCCATCCTAAATAAGGGTAGGTCTCCCTATCGTACTCATTCAACTTTTCAAAAAAGAAAAAAACAGATATAAAAAAGGTAACAAAAAAAGCAAGTGTGCTCTTGGTCATTCTGCTACTCTGGAAAAGGGCAACAAAATACAACAATAAACAATATAGAAAGCCATGATCCATCATATAATAAAATACCTTTAAAAACATGAATTTGGTTCATTATTATATTTGATCATCAGTACAACATATGAGGTAGAAATTGTTATAATCATTAAAGAAAATCAACTTTACAAAATTTATAGAGCCAGGGCTGGGGATTTAGCTCAGCAGCTCAAGCGTTTGCCTGGTAAGCGTGAGGTCACGAGTTCAATCTCCGGTAACAAAAAACCAAAACAATACAAAACAAGACAAAATTTATAGAGCCAGTCCAGCTAGTAAGTAGCTATTCCTATAAAAACTCTGGTAAATGCTAAAAATGCAGAAATAAAATCAAGAAAAAAAATCTATCATCAAAAACAATTTGCACAGTTTTTCATTTTTCACGTAGAGCTTCACAATAAGCAACTAGAAAAACCTAAAGTAGACTTCACTGCCAGCAGGTCTAGAATACTCTAAGCATGAAGGTAAATTGAGCAAGTAGTTGTGCTCTAGTTTTGTAGGAATGCATGGCTTAGTGATTTGCTCAATAACCTCATAATCAGGAAATGCTTCAGATTGGAATGTTCATTTGTCCCATTGCAAACTCATTTCATTTCTTCATACTAAATTTTATGACATGTTCCAATGCTGTGGCTTAAAGATAAAATTTACCTGAATGTGATTATTAACCCTGAATCTTCTCTCCTGTGAGCCATAAACTTACTTCCTTTAATATTTTCACATGATATAAATTTGAAATGTCTAGTACAAGTGATGCTCTCCTCAGAACAAATTCTCTGTTATTCTTTAGGTATATTTGAGTCTTACCTAATGTTTAGCACCTCATGCCACAAGCTAGTAGCTCTTCAAGGCTATGAATACAACACATGCAGAGCAGCCCTCCTAAGAAATCACACTGCTTTGATTATTCTCATGCTTTTTCTAACCTCTCTTATTAGGAAAAAAAATTTTAATTAAATTAGTGCCCAGGAAGAGAAGAATAGAAGGACAGAGATGGTGTTGCTTGAACATTCTCTCTATGTTTAAGGGTAATTTTAACAAGTTTTGCTATTGTTTTTTGTTTTATTGTTTTTAAGGCAAGTATGTATATAGTTTATTGAGAAATTACTCTTCATTAACAAATATTCTTTCAGTTTCTTCTTTCCTTTTATTACAATTCTCCACCTTCTCTCAAATCCAGCTCAATAGGTAATGCTCCAGTTTCTGAAAGAAGGAATGAAGACAGTTAAATGTAGAATTTCACCTTTCACTTACTTTGCCATGATATATCACATTCTACTTAAGTTATTAAAGGTTTTTCATTTAAAAATCACCTCAACAACAAAGCTTTATTTAAAATATAAAGGATCAAAAACAAACAAACAAACAAAAAAATAAAATATAAAGGATCAAGTTGCTGTTTTTCTTATCAGTAAAACATGTGTTAATCACTTTGATTTTATATAGACATGATTGCTAACACGGTATAATTATACAAAACTAAGTCACTGCACAGAACTTTGCTTGATAAAATAAAAAAAATTATTTTCCTTTTTTGTTAAGTGAAATATATTTTTTCAAATTTTTACTAGCTATCATTTCCCTGTATTGCTGCTCTTCAATAACTAATAACAATGTAAATTGCTTTTAATTAGCTAGGGCATGTGCAGTTTAAATTCTCTAATAGTCTAGGGAGAGAATATTTAATGTGTCTTAAACATCAATAGCATCAGTTTTCAACTCTGAGTATTACTTAAACTCAACTTATGTTAACATTTCTTTTCCTCTCTAGGTAACAATTATTCAACAAAAATCTGGTCCTGTAAATATCCAATGGAATTAACAATAATCTTGCTAACAATACTAATAAAAACATACAGTTAAATGGCAGAGACAATAAGTTGACACCATTTTGGTTTATTTATTTTCCAGTGAGCAGTTTAACATGTCAGTCGCTAGAAACAGAAACAACCGTAAAGAGGCTTAACATTACTAATGAAACAATCAGCATCAAAATATTTTGTGCAACAATTTGTCTCTGTTCGTATAATAATCTGTCATCTCTATGATTTGCTTATTATGTGAATTAACTCCGTAATTGCTCTGAGATTGAGTTTAGTGACACCATTTAACTGCTCCAGCTTTGAGGGCTTTTATTCAGCATTTTTAGGAAAAGAGCTGTCATGCTAATCTGAGGACACTTAAGGAACGCCAATAAACTGTCATAAACTCGCAACAAGTTAACTTTCTCTTGATTTGGTAGGGATTTTAACACTTTTCCCTTCTCACCCTCCACTTCCACTCCTGCCCCTCGCTCTTCAAAACATTTTTTTTTTTGCAATAACAATTTTAAATGTTATTGCCAGCTCTAAATTTTCCTCTAATCGGTGAAAGTCAAATCTCCCTGGAGATGTGGTTGAGCGGAAAGCATTCCGAGCAGAGACACAAGACCTTTGCGAGGTGGGAGAAATTTAAAACCCTCCTCCTCGCCCCGGGGCGAGTGCCTGCGCCCAGACTCGGGGTCCTCGTCACTCCGGGGGCTCCCTCGGTGGCCTCGGCAGGAGGCTGCTCCGAGCAACAGTCGCTCCCGGGCTCAGCACCGCCCCTCGCTGCACTGAGCTGGTACCGCGAGCCAGCAGCGCTGCGCTCGGAATAGAAACTTTCCTTTCTCCAGTGCGCAATTCTCGCCCCCGGGTCAGCGGGGACCCCTACAGTGCCCCTTCTGGCGCACGGAGGCCACCAGGGCGAGGGCTGCCCGCTGCGCTTCGGGATCTCGGCGGCAGCGAGCACGTGGCTGGAGGGACCTGGCAGCCGGTCAGTGGCTGGTCGCACGCGTGGCGCCGGTGGTGCCTCCTCCTGGCCCAAGGCTTAGCTGGAGGAGGGGAGGAACAGCTAACTGCTGCTTTTGCGGCCTGTAAAAACGCGACACAAAAGCTATTTTAAGCACAAAAGCCAGGCTGGACAACTAAAGAATATGAGTGCAGGGCTGCCTCCACCCATTCATAAACGTAGTATGTGCTTACACGTTAGCGCGTCAGACTTTCCATCATAATTTCCCTTTTTACTCTAGTGGTCAGAGTTCAACTACTAGATTTTATTTCATTTTATTTACTGGACTTCAGAATGGAAGTTGGCTAACATTTGTTTCTAGGAGACTTTTACTTAAGATTTTTTTTAAAGCCCTTGATTGAAATCACAAATGATATAGTCATACGAGTAGATATTTCAACCTAGTTTTCTAGGAATATATTCTTAAATCTTTCCATTGCAATTAATTGAGACAAGTGTAATGATTTGGAAAGGGAATTATAAAGGTAATTTTGGAAATTGAAAGGACCAAAGGAGAGTAGCATTCATTTACTTACCAGAGACTTGACGACCGGTCAGAATTGGAGAACAAAGCAATGCGAGGAATGTCACGTGCTCCTTAGATCTTAGTATCCTGTCTGGGCAAACATCCAGCGCTTGACACTGGAGAGAAAGGGACAAACCTGTGCAGCAGATTCCCAGGAGTCAACAGCACGTGGAAAGGAACCTTTGACAGAACATCATTTATTTAGTCCATTTAATGCATGAGTGAGTTATTTTCATTCAGTGGGTGTCGAAGCAACCCGTTTCCATGAAAAGGGTAAGAAACAATGAGTAGGGGGTAGAGTATGAATAAACACAGATCATCCAATCTGGTAACAGATGAGAGAAGGAAATTTCTCAAATAAATGGTAGCCAAAGGTAGAAAGTAGTAATGCCTCCAGATAGGGTAGAAATAAAAGACTGGGGATTTCAGGAGAGAGGAGATTACTTCCAGCTGAAGGAGTGTTCTGTATTAAACTGAGTCTAGCCCAACTTCA
>RJWT010020148.1:0-18085 GCA_004365215.1 Cuniculus paca
CTTAAATGTAGCGCGGTAGAGCAACGACTAGAGCCTGTGACTCAGGGGTCCCGTTGAACTCTCACTTGCTCATCTTTCTAGGCAGGTTTCATTGTTTTCTAGTGAAGTGGGTTTGTTTCATGCAACTATTCAATGAAGAAGCAAACAACTTCAGTTTTGTTTTTGTGTCTTTTTCCTTCTCTCCTTACAGGATTCTTTCCGTTTCTGCATAACCTTTCCGGAAGTTCCAATTGCTTTGTTGTTGCTTGGCCCTTTTTTAAGATAATATTCCTTAGTCATGCCAGCCTCCAAATACTCCATTAAATTACTTAAAATGTGTGGTATGGGTTAAAGGCATTGTTTTCAAAATCCAGGTGGTACACTGTGAGCGTTTAAGGGTAAGGTCAGTAGGGGGTGACTGTGTCCTGAGGGTACCTCCTTTGTGAATGGAGTGGGTATGCTTACAAAGGGAGTTGAGTTTTTTCCTTACCCTTCCATCTTTACCTTAGGAAGGGATAGCAAGGAAGCCCTCACTAGATGCCAGCATATTGATTTTGGATGTCCCAGCCTGCAGAACTGTGAGGAAGCATACATCTGTTTCTTATAAATTACTAGGTCTCAGGTACACTGTCATAGCAGTACAGAAATGTGCTAAGACACAGGATGGTAACCAGAAATTTTTTTTTTTTTTTGGGTACTGGGAATTGAACTTAGGACCTCAAGCTTGCCAGGCAGGCACTGCCACTAAGCTAAATCCCTGGCCCCGATAACCAGAAAATTTAAACATTAATATCGATGCATTTTCTTTTCCGTCTCTGACTTTGCTTTATTGCAAACTGGCCAACTGTGATGGGAAAAGGAGTGTACTGTGACTCCTATTTTTTCTCTTGAGTTTCTGTTGTTCTTTCTTCCATCTCCAAGACCCTGTGTTTTTATTTTTTAAGAAGGAAAGGGGCAGAAATTTCTTACCTAACTAATGGTGCTATGAGGGACTGCGTGAGTGCTTCCTGAAACGTGTGACTGTTTGAAGGTGACTTGGTGGCATGGTAGTGCATTGTTGTAAGGGCCTTTGTCTCTATTCTTAAGCATCTTTCTCCTATATGCCCTTGATAGAGGCAAACACATCTGTGGCCTGATTGGTTTGGCTTTGGAGATTTGGGAATTTTTCCTGGTGTGGAGTGTCTTGCATCTTACTGGCTCTGTTAGTGAATGAGAAAATTCCACACTGGCTCACTTTAAGCTGTGGCCCAACTCTTTTCTTTCTTTCTTTCTTTCTTTCTTTCTTTCTTTCTTTCTTTCTTTTATATTAAACAGAAAAAAAAAACACACAGAAAAAAAAAACCCAAAAACAAGAGACAGGAACAACAACTATAAGAGCAACAAAAAATCCCAAACAATAACAATATAGGCTTTCAAAACAAGATGATAGGAATTTAGCAATGGTTGTAATAATGCATATTGTTATCTTCAAAACAGTTGCTTAGATTACCAGATATAGACATGTAAAATTGATCTAATCATATGAATATTAACTGTTCTTTTCCAAGAACTAATAGAATTAGTAGTATAATCATCTTAGCTATTTTATACATATATAAACAACTTCTCTAAAACCTGAAAAATATTCATGCAACCCAGTCAGCCTTGTTTGCTTCCCTTTACTCAATCAGTTTCCGTTTTAAGTGTGATTTTAAGATGTTTAGAAATATGAGTTTCCTAAGCCTGAGAACAAAAGACTACAAATGATGCAGCTCAAAATAACAGAATTTTATTCTCTCACAGCTCTCAGGGGCTGAAAATCTGGAGTAAAAGTGTTGGGTTTGCTGCATTCTCTCTCCAAAGCTTCTAGAGTAGGATCCTTCCTGGCCTCTTTCAGCTTTTGATAGACCCAGCGGTCCCTTGGTTCTTGGAGTACAAACCTATTACTGTCTCTGTCTTCATGTTTCTCTTCTGTGTTTGCATCTTCAATGTGTACTTTGTTGTAAGGACACCAGTCATACAGATTAGGCGGCTACCTAATTCCAGTATGACCTTAACTACATCTGTAATATGACCCTATCATTAGATAAGGTCACATGGTGAGATATTGGAGGTTAGGACTTTAGCATTTAGTATCTTTTCTTGCAGGGAATAGAAGAAAATCTCAATTCATAAGAATCACTACCAGTTTATTGTGCAACACTACAAGGACACATTATGTTCCCTCTCTTGATTCAAGGAAAAGTGGGAGGCAACTCTCTTCAGTTTACCAGTAGCTTCTCCAAATTCCTTTAATAATCTCTAATTCTTATAACAACCTCTCCAAACTCTTTAATAGTACAACAGTGTATTCTTTTTTTTTTTTTTTCTGAGCAGGATATATTTATTGAGAGAGAGAAAGCTTCTGTCTGAGAGAGAGACAGAAGGGGTCCCGAGTGAGTTGCCCTACAACAGTATATTCTTGAAAATATCAGATGGCTAAGAAATATTTGATACAAGCCAGAAATCTAATAATCAAGCTTGGTACCTGGGAATGCTTCTTGCCAGGGTGACTTTTGTGGATGCCATAAGTGGTTGTTGATTGAACAGCACTTTCGATAATGTGTAGGCCTATGCAACAAAATTTGGGATCTAGGGCCTAATAGGGGATGGAGTCCCTAGTAAAATTCCATGCTTTCTGATGAGATCCTGAAAGATTAGACCTTACAACTGGGGGCAAACAGAAATAAAAAATTCCACAAAATTGCAAGATTGAGGTCAGGCATGGTGGCGCACACCTGCAATCCCAGCACTTGAGAGGCTGAGGTAGGAGGATTGCTGGAAGTTTGAGGCCAGCCTGGGTTACAAAGTGAACTCAAGGCCAGTTTGAATTGCATAGTGAGACCCTGTCTGAAAAATTATCCCCCTCTAAAATTGCAAGCTTGAAATTTATTTAAGTGAGAAAGGATTCCTCACAGCTGAGTTGCACAGTGCAAATAGAAAATCTAAATGAGTGATGGGCAACTAAAGTAATCATACTGTGTACTGGGATTTAAACACGTGTGGAATTAAAATATATAACAACAGTTTTTCTACAAGTTTGGAGGGGATGAGTTAATGTATTAAATATTCCACAATCCCTTTGTAATCCAAGACGGTGGCAAAAAATTCCTAGAAAGTTATAAGACAAAGATGCAATATAATTTCTGGCATAACTGTTTATAAAATTATAAGAAAACTTCATAATTGTAAAGAATACCATATAAAGCAGATCAGTACTAAAAAAAGAAGACAAAAACAAAAAGATAAAAAGTGTATAAAATAAGAGAGATCAAAATAATTTTATTGGTAAATACATTAAATAAAAATGAATTAAATGTTTCAGATAAGGAAAAATATAAAGACAATAAAATAAAACACCACTGTGTGTTTTTATATAAGGATTAAAGGAAACAGAAGGAAAAAGATAAAGATTGAAAAATTATATATGCTAACTGAAAAAAAGTTAATGCTACCATATTAATGCTCTTACATAGTGTTGACATATTACACACTACATAGTAATTTATCATATAATATTACATAGTATTTCTACAACTACTGTGAATACTGCACAGTAACTTGTACACTAACACAAAGTTTATACAATAAACTTTTAATGCAAAATTCTAACTAGAGAAACAGAGAGGTACATCATGACATTTATTTCTGCTTATTTTTATTTATTTATTTATTTTTTTGGTACTGAGCATCAAACTCAGGACCTTCCACTTGCCAGGCAGGCACTGTGTCACTGAGCTATTATCCCTTGCCCCACATCATGACATTTAAAGTTTTAATTCAGCCAGCAGATAGAATTGCTTTAAATTCATGTGTCTGTAATAATATGACTTCAAAATCCATAAAACAAAAATGGACACAACTCAAAAACAGACAAATCCACAAAGTAGGACATGTTAATATGCTTCTGTCAGGCTGACAAAACAACCAAAAACTTGGTAACAATTTGAAGTATTTAATTTACATAATAGACAAGCTATGGCTGACTGGCATATATGACAGTTGCTGAATTATGAGGCTGTGTGTGAGGATTGGAAACCCAGGCATGAAAGGCAAACAGGACAAAGTCCAGCATGGTCTCAGAGTGCAGAATTCCAGTTAGAAAAAAGGGACGGCAATAAGAATGTGCTTGGTTTCCTCTAGAGACATTAACCAGATTTCAGATTTGCCCAAGGTAGTTGAATAGCTAAGCTCAAGGTATCTAAGAGTAAAAGATTCTAGGCTTAAGGAGATAGATCATTTCTATTCTTTTATTCAAAGGGAGGACTGTCTATGATTGAATGTTTTTAAAAGAGAGACAAAAAACCCAACTAATTACGTAAAAAGTTGGAAGATTACAACATAAAATTGAAAATATAAAAGAAATTATTTCAATAGAGATCTGAAACTGTAAAATATAGTTTAATGGGTACTCTAGAAAGAAAAAAAATCCTATGTAAAATTAAGAACTAATTGAATGGATTTGAGAACAGAGAAAATATAGCAGAAGAAAGAAACAATGAACTTGAAAATAGGTCAATACAAACTATCAAGACTAAAGCAGTCAAAAGAGAAGTGTGAAAAGAAGGATTAAAGCATAAAGATTTGTAAAATAATCAAATAATCTAATGCATGTGTAATGTGAATTCCAGTAGAAGAAGAAGGGAAAATGGGGCAGAAGGACTATTTGAAAATATAATGAAAATAATTTCTTCAAGCAGTTGAAATCCATCACCCAACAAATTGAAGACTGGTGAACCTCAGGCAGAGTAAATAAAAAGAAAATCTCACTGAAGTGCATTGAAGTCAAGCTACTAAAAACCAAGGATAATGAAATGATCCCCAAAGTAGCCAGAGCAATGAGATACATTATCTTTAAAGGAACTACAATAAGATCGTCAGCTGACATTTTATCAGAAAGTAGGTGTGCCACAAGACAATAGAATGACATGTTTGGAAGTTTAAAAAACAAACAAACAAACAAATCACAGCCAGCTTAGACTTCTACACTCAGAGAAGAGTAATCTTCATAAATAAATTAAAATAAAAATGTTTTAGAGAAAATATTAGAAATATTTATGGCCATAGGTTTTTCCTAAAAGAAGTTCTTTAGGCTGCAAGAAAATCACCCCAGATGGAGTTATACAACCATAAGAAGGAATAAAGAGCCCTGGAATGGGTCCATGTGCTTAAAACACTTAAGCAGGTAGTAACTGTTAGAAATAGTTGTAATGTATTGTTAATCTGTGACTTGCAAAACTATATGGCTGCAATATCAGAAAGAATGAGGATTTTGAGTAGCTTAAATATTTGAAAAGTACTTGTACTGCTTTAGAAGTGATAAAAGAAAACTAGAAATAAAAATCTACCTACTTTAATTTATTAGTTAATGTAGGTATGAATAATTATTCACTCCAAATAAAGACAGATTGTCATTCTGGATATAAAAGCAAGGCTAAAGTATTTTATAAGAGAGGCAGTTTAAATATAGGAACATTTGAATACAATGTAAAAGAAGAAATGATACGCAAAGAATACACGAAAGAAATTTGATTTATTTTTGTAGTGCTAAGGATTGAACCCAGACCCTTGTGTATGCTAGACAAGTGCTCTTCCACTATAGATTCTGGTCCAACCCCTTGGTTATTAATATAAGAAATATTACATTATTAGCCTTTAAGGCAAGAAAATCACTAGAAGCAAATAGGAACATTTTGTAATAATAAAAGTGTTAAATAAATAAGAATTCCAAAATTTTCTGCACTTTATGTTCTTACTATGTGGGCCAACTAGCTTCAAAGTGTGTAATTCAAAATGTAGCCCAATTAGAAGGGACAACTGATCTAAAATCATATAATAATAGAGATTTTCACACAGGTATCTCAGTATTATATTATCAATAAAAATCAAGGATATAAACTATTTGAACAACATGAGTAATCAAATTAATCTAATTGATACATATAAAATACCTCACTTAACATTTCAGCTGTTTCTTTTTATGAACATATGGAACAATTAGCAAAGCATACCATATGTTGTTCCTAATTAAAGTCTCAGAGAATTTTCAAATGACTGAAAACATTTAGGATGTGTTCTTTGATCAAAATGAATTTAAACCAAAAATCAAAAACTGAAAGATAAATGGACAAATCTCCAATAGTTTAGCAATTAAGGAACACATTTCTAAATAACCCATCTGTAAAAGAATAAATTATAATGAATGTTAAAAGACTTTGAAATGAACAATAATGTAGTAAGTCACATCGAAATCAGTTACATGCAGCCAAAGAAATGTTTAGAGGGAAACTAATGGCTTTAAATAGAATAAAGTTTGAAATTAATAATCAAAGCCAGGGACAAACAGAATTTGCACATCAAGGGCCAGATAATAAATGTTTTAGGCTTTCTGAGTTACATAGTTTCTATTCCAACCACTTAGTCTTGCCATTTTAGAATTAAACCATCAATAGACACACAGAAATGGGGCTGATCCACCTGCCTAGAATGAAGCAAATTGTAACTATAAATATGACTCACACACATAGTGACTATGAATAACATATGCTCTTTAGATCTGGCAAAAAGTAAATAACTTATTTGAACAACTCAACAAGATAAAATGAAAAAAACAAAATGAACGATATCATACTATAGCCTGTGCAAGGGAATCATGGAGAAATTCCTTTCTCTGCGATGCTATATATGCAAGTCTTTGAACGTTGCCTCTGCAGATCCCTGGCCTCTATATATTAAAATAATATTGCCCCTCCTTACTTTCACATGCACATTTTTTATAGTACAGTATTTACCATTGCTTTAAATTATATTAAATTTTTACTACTTGCTTTTTCTTTACAACTCACCTACTAAATAGGAAATTCCGTAAAGGCTGCACCTTCAGCACCTAGAACACTAGCTGGCATAAAGTAAGTGTTCACAATTACTTGTTACACAGGCAAATGAGTGATAGGGAAAAAGGCTCAAAGTCAGAAGTGTGAGTTCAAGAAGTGACATAAAGCGAAGTGCATGAAGATCTACTCCTAGTCACATTTGGTCTCCCTAGAAAACATACTGCCTCTGAGATGAGGCAGATGAGTAACCTCTGGCTGATTCTTCACTGCTCATATCAGACCTGCACTCTTATCTATACAGGAAACAGAGAACTGTATTGTATTCCCAGATACTAACTTAAAAAGTTGTTGATACTGCTCAAAAAGTTTCCCCGTTGTCCAGAAAAGGCAGTGTAGAGTGATAAATGAGCGTGACTTAGTCCTCTTTCTCTTCCCTAAAGTGGACATTTATGGAAATAATTTCCTTACATTTTTTTATACTTCTGCCATATAAGTTTGAATTTCTAAACACAGTAGCTAGATTTTCTCCACTTTTTGACTTTATGTAAATAGGATTATATTGTATCTATTCTTTGGGTCTGCCTTCTTTCAGTCACAATCAGGTTGTGACATATACTAATAATATAGTATGCATAGCTGCTTATTCACTTTCATTGCAATATAATGTTAATGTACTATAACTTCTTAATCTCTTTTACTGCATATAAGCATTTGTGTTCTGCAAAGTATTTGGTTATAATGAGTAATGCCGTTAGGAAGATTCTCGAAGTGAATGTAAACTGTTGCTTTTTGAATTGTAAAAAATTCTACCGTAGTTTCCCAGGTTCTTTTGGCTTCCTTATTATACTTCGGTTGTGACCTTTGGTAGCTGCTTGATTACCTGTATTCTTTCACTAGATAGCACTATTCAATCCAAAACAATCTTCACTTTCCTTATTGTTCTATCAATGATTGTTTGCCAAGAGGAGCTACTGGAAAGATCAAGATTTGAGATTCCTGATGTCCTCTGAACCCCTTTGGAGATGTGTACTAGACTCACTTTCTGTGGGTTTATAGCAATGGGACCCAGACACATCACAGATAACTGTTACCGACAATAAATTAAAATCTCATTTAAGTCATATAGTTTAGTCAAACATTACACATTCTTACCTTTCTTAAAACTGCTAAAGAGCAAAAGTAGCAGTAAGGGCTAGCAGTGACTCTGGATTGTTAATATTTAGATTACTTAATATCTATTTAAAAACTTCCCTGGCTCTAGCCAGAGTCTGGATCAATGGGTCTGAGTTAGAGCTCAGGAAACTGTATTTTCGACAAGTGTCCGAAAAAGGCTGACACAGGTGTTCTTTAAACCACATGGTGGAAAAGCTATCAATAAACAGTGGCAGAAGAGGGAAATAAGAAGTACAGCTATGGAAGTAAAGAAAAAGACAAATATACAGAGATTGCAAGAAAACTAATAATGCTTCTTGCTGGGCATAAAGGTAAAAATCCGACTATAGAGAATGACTGCAGGAGGAAGTAAATTTTTTTCATCATTTGCTGATGACAATCAGTCTAAAATAACCTACAGAAGTGATTTAAAATAAAATTAAAATACAAGATAGTTGCATCTTGATACACCAAACAACTACAACACGTAATTAAAGAAAAGATATTTGTTATAATAGTATCTTGTAACAGTAGCCAAAAACTTTTAAGTACTTGGAAATAAATACTTATTGTTACAAGTTACTGAATTTTGAGGTCATCTGTTATAGATTGATTCTGATTAATACAGATTTACAAGGAAAATTATAAAGCTCCATCATGAACTATAAAAGAAGGCCCAGGCTAATAAGGTGATCTGCTCTTGCATAGAAGTTTTAATAGAATATTTCAGTTCTTCTCAAATTGATATACAAGTTGACAGAAATTCCAACCAAAACTGTTCATGGCACTTGATCCTATTTGGAAGAGTTAAGCACCAAAAATAGCAAAGACATTTCTCCAGAGAGAAAAATTATTCTACCAGTTTTCAGGATTTACTATAAAACTAGAGTAATTAAAACAGTAGGGGTATTGGTACAGGGATATCATTGATAAGTGGAAATTCAACAGGCCCAGAAACAGATACTCTGCATGTTTGAGGGTTTGGGATTTGAAGAAGCTGACAAATTATCAGGAGGGAGAGGAACTGAAGACAATGGTCATTTAATAAGGATATAATAAGATGTATCCTTATCTCACCCATTATTACACTTAATTAAATGAATGACTTTAATGTCAGAAACAAAACTCTAAAACCCACCTGTAATATATAAGTTAGTATCTTTTATACCTTAGTAGTAAATATTTTTCTTAAATCTATGCCTCGTAGACAGCACCCTCCTTACATTTGTACTTTTTGATGCTATCAAAGTTCTATTGAATCTATAGTGTGAAATGTTAATTTTCAGAATTTCTTCACCTGACTGACGATGATTCCTGTGAACTAGAATAATACACATAACAGAAAAACTACATTTTCAACTAAGTCTAGATTTAAGTACTATCCCTCAAGCACTTTACTTTATCTCTCCATATGTAAATGGTCAATATTTCCACAAGGTAATATTTCTATCTGAAATTATTTCTGTTATTTCTATCTGAAAACAAAGTATATACTTCCAAATAATCAATTTTATTTGCTATTTTGAAATAGAATAGAAGTCATGATATTTAACAAATAGAGAAGATTACATGACACTTGGAAACTTTCTTGGCCCTCAGCCTTATGTTTTCTTAAATGTAAAATAGAATGGGTTGAAGTAGGTTTCAAAATCTATTCAATGTTGAAATCCCAAGACTCTTGAGTCAAAACGTTATGATTCGTATATGTGACTATTTTGAAATAAGAAATAACAACAACAGAAAATGGATTCAGGCTTTCCTTTAAAAATTCATTCTAAAATATTTTCTAGACTTAATCTCACAAATCAAAAATGAGAAAAGTTGTAGAGACCAGTAAATATTTCTTAAATGAGACAAAATTGTTAACTAAAATAAAGTACTGATAGTGTAGGCTAAAGTTAAAACAAACTTTGTTTCGAGTAATAATGCCAGGTTGTTATGATCAAAGTACACTACATGCATGTATAGGAATGCCCAAATAAAACCATTATCTTGTATAATTAATAGATGATAATACTTAAAACTTTTTAAAAGAACTTTGTTCATCAAAATAGCCTGTAAAGGAACTGAGTTAATAAATAAACTGGGAGATGTTTCCAATATGCATAACTAACCAAGAATTGGCGTTAAAGAACTTCTGCATATCAACAAGGAAATCATAAACAATCTAAGACAAAAATAGGCAATATGAAAATATTTTAAAGAAGGGAAGCACATAAGAACAATAAACATGACAATAAAGATGTCATCATTATAATGAGAAAAATGCAAAACAAAGTATCCGTGAAAGACCATTTTTCTCACAGAAAGGAGGCAAGAATTGGTAAAGAATTAGCACTGTCCAGGAACATGCCTCAAGTAATTTGGAGTTAGTGTATAAATATTGCAGCTGTCCCCAGTGTGAATAGGGTAATTCTGCAGTCGTTTACACCAATTCTCCCTGCTCTCCATAGCATTCACCTTCATTCATCCATCAGGTCTGGGACAATTGTGCGCTCTTTATTGGCCACAGCCCCTGCCCTGTACCACCTCTCCTTTTCCCAAATAAGCTACTGTCCCAGGATGTGTTTCCGGGAAAACCCAGACAGTCTATTCTTTGGATAAGCTCTATATTGAGATGTAATAAGACTATATTAACTGGAACAGTTGGGAATTATGCCCAGGAAAATTGAGATTGGTGATTGTTGTACAAAGGGGCGGCGGTTTGAGTAAGAGGTAGCCAGATGGGTACATACATGCATTTTGATTGGAGAACTGTCAGTGTGGGTGACTGCTTAATGAGTTAGACAAAAAAGGAAGGTGGGAGGGAGGGAGACAGAGAGCAAGTTAATGTTACAAAAAGCAGGAAAGTGCCGTGTCACCAGAGGATGCAACTTTGGGGGACTCTGATGGGCCAGCGCAAATACCATGTCTCACAGCTCTGTGTTGGTACAGCCTTGTGAACCCTCCTGAGGTTCCTCATAAAGCTCCCTGAGCTTGTGTTGATTGTGAATTGGGAATTATTATTTCTCAGACCACCAAAGGAAAGGAGCATCTCTGTATACCTAGGGTGGACAAGTGCCAATGCCAGTGGTAAAGTCATGACCGTAAGCAGGGGGCGGCAGTTTGCTTTGCATGGCCTGATAATCGAAAGCAGTAGAATGATTAGAACGTGGGCACCAGGAGGCAAATATAATATGGCTTAAATATTTTCTCCATCTCTAAATTCTTCAATGAGAGGAGTAGTGTAGCATATCAACTGTACAATATAAAATGTGAGGAACCAGTGGAGAAGGCCTTGGAGACATCAGTGAAGCTTAAAACATTGTCTAAATTAGGTTTGATCTGAAATCGAAATGCATCAAACAGTAAATGAAATAATTAGGTAGTCAGCTAAATTCTGGGGATGTTTTTGTGTTAGATGGAGTTTTACTTTAACTAGATTTGACCATGATATAGAATTAGATGTGAATCCTCAGTATATATTTTAGGGAGTAGCTGGTGAGGTCATTGTATTTGGCATCTAGCTGAAAGTAGAGCCCAGGGAATAAACCGTGACATCAACCAGTTTTCATAGCTCACTAAGAGCAGACCATGCTTGATCCTATGCCAAGGAACGTTGCCAACCACCAGCACAGAAACTGGGTGAGAGTGCTGAGGGTCTGATGTCCCTTCATCGTGGGAAAATCCTAAAATAATTTCACTGGTCCCAGTATGGAGCAGACAAGGCCAGGCTTCAAGAAGGTGTGTCTGCAGGCACCTTCTCTCCATTACTACTGGTCTTGCTGTGATGGTTTTTATTGCTGTATCATACTTTTTCTTCATGGGGGAAAAAACAGCAGCATGGTTACCAGAAAACTTTAAAATAGAGGTGGAAAGGTTAGAAACTTATGAAGGGTCCCATACTGAAGTTTGTAGTTCTGGGTATTGAATGATACAGCATCTGGTGACTTGTGAAGGTTGGGGTGGTACAGAGCATGTGTTTCATGCACATGAGCGACAATTTCAAATAATGCTTGGAATTGACAGCTCTGAGGGAAGGGAGCAGAGCAAGGCAAGGCAGTTGTGCTGGAATGCATTCTGGTAACAGGCTTGGCGGGGTTGCCCTGCCCCAGGACCTCACTATAAAAAGTCACACCTGTCAGTAACAGCTCGGAGTTCTTCAGCAAAATACATCTGAAAGTCAGCCTGGGACTGTTCTTGAGTCAACAGAATCTTAGAATATGTTCAGAGAAGCAAGCCATTGATACAACTAAAGAAATTATTTTCCGTTTCTTTTAGAAACTTAAAGAGAGCAGTTAGCTAAGTTCAGTATCTATGAAATACACAAAAATTCTCACCAACATGTATTCATGCACTACGCATTGAAAAGAATTGTCCAGGACATGACTTGAACAAGTATCAGTAAACAGAAAATGTGACTCAGGAAAATTAAAATGCTTTTGAAGCAAAATTCTTTATTTATAATGAAGATAATTGGGAAAATTTTAGACTAGAGAGGGTAGTTTTATATGGGTGCGTGCTTGGATGAGTTAATGCTTGGTCACTGCACCATTTTTTCTTATACTCTTTCTTCTAGAAAAATAGATTTCTAATCATAAGCGCAAGGAATGACATAAACCTCAAAGCAGCGGTCTACTTTCAATATGAACTCTGCAAGGGTACAAAATGATTATAATTTATAAATTATGGTAGTCTATATAAAATAGAAATAAAGATTTTAGTGGTCAAATTAGAATTTTTTATTTCAAAACCACTTATTATTATAAAAGTAATACATGCTATTATGGAAAATTCTGAAGATTTTAAGAAATGGTCACCTGACGGTCTTTGAGATCTCCACAATATAAAGAAAATACCATGTGTACACCCACACTTACATCAAGTGTGTATTCCTTCTTTACGACATGCTAGATACTCTTCTAGATCCTGAGAATAGAAAATTGAAAAGACACCCTTCTCCTCCTTTAGAAGCATGCAGTCTACAGCAGAACACATGCAGGTAATAAAAGTTCCAGGTTAGAGTTCTGTACTGTGACAGCAGTCTCGGCGGCGAGGGAGAACTGAGGAGGCAGGAGTCAGAGACTTTCGTGCCTGCTACAAAGCAGAGGAGAGGTGGGGGAGGTGGTTTCAGGGAGAGGGAGCAGCACTTGAAAGACATGGATGTGTGAGAGAGAACAGCAAGTCCAAGAAGTCATTTACTCTGGCTGGATGTTGGCTATCCTCCCTGTGATTAAACTGGAGAAGTGGCCCAGGAAGCCACCTGTGAAGGACTTGTGAGCTCTGGAGTGTGAACGGGATTTGATGTGTAAAGAAGACTTTCATGCATAAAGAGGACTTTTGCGTGGAAACCTAATTTCACCGTACACTTTAGACAACTCAGTCATTTTCCAAGGCAGGGAATATATGTGCATAGATTTATTCTAAAATTTGCTCCTAATCCCATTCATTAACCTTGGTATCCTAACCAGAGAACTGCAGGAGCCTCTGCTGCACGAATTGCGTTTATCCTCATTCAAAGCAGTATCGTTGTCACCAAAAATCAGCATCCTCTCACCAAAAGAAATTTTAGAACAGAAAACGACCCAGATAAACACAACCCTTTGCCTTAAGCTAAACATCTGAGGACCCCACACCTCTCCCACCGGGATAGTAGAGGGTGATAGGTAACATTTACAGGGTGTGAGAGGTCTCAGTTGTGGGCTACAGGGAAGCTAGTCAGAGGATTTAAACAAACAGATAACTAGTCCTGGGATTGAGATTCATGGATGCTTTCTAAATCTTCAGGCTTAGTTACTCTTTAAACTGTCTTGTGGATCACAGGTGAATTTTGTAGCTAAATCTTAATAGCTAATGTTTCTTGAGCGTTTTCTTTGTGTTAGATGTTTGCTTCATTTTTATGAGATACTAGCAATACCCTAGTAACTGCTTTCCCCACTGTAACTCTCCAGCAAAGATGGCATAAGCTGGTGTTCGCACATTTTACCCTCTTAATGCAAGGAAGTTTAGGAAAGTCATGCAGACCAGGTGAAATAGACACATGGGGCAGAATAGGAGTCTGATTTGTATGGATATGAAGGACACATTGAAGCATAAATTCGTTTTTGTTTTGTTTTTTGGTACCAGGAATTGAACTCAGGACCTCATGATGAAGCATAAATTGTATTTACCTCTGAACGATGGAGCCAGGAAGCAGTCATCTTTCTTCTGCAATAAACACAATTTTATAGTAAAATATTTACTTTGCTTTGTAAAAGGAAAATTTTATATGGCTTAATTGGAGTTCAGAGGCTGTGAATGAAAATTCCATGTTCCTCTAAGTGTCCCTGTGGGGAACCACTCAGACTACTTTAAAGCTCAGGAGTGTCCAAGGACACCTGAGGATGTGACCTCGCTGTCTGTCTGTGCAAGAGCACAGTGGAACACAGTTAGGGAACCATAACTTAACAGTGGAAAAACACACATGCGCTGGTTACAGCGCTGTACAAGAATGTAAATATGTGATAGCAACCCGTATAAGAACTCCACAATAAAGACACAGCTGCTCTTGTGCTCTGGCACTCTTACGCTCGGTGCTGCTCCATGCTGCCTGCTGTTGCTGTTGATGCCTTGAACAGATGCATTCTTTAACATGGGGACCTCACTCTCAAAAATCTGACAGAGCTACTCAAAATTCAGATAGAGCTACTTTTCACCAAATCAATCTTTCTTTCTTTCTTTCTTTCTTTCTTTCTTTCTTTCTTTCTTTTTTGTGTGTGTGCATTTTTGAGACAGGGTCTCTCTATGCAGTTCAGGCTGATCTTGAGCTCACTTTGTAGCCCAGGCTGGTCTCGAATTCCCAAGGATCCTCCTGCCTCAGCCTCCCAAGTGCTGGGATTATAGGAGTGTACCACCATACCCATCTAACACTTCCTTTTTCTAAAGGCTAGCAGTTGACAGAACTGTTGGAGGAAGCTTTGAAAGACTGCAGCATGTGCAGAATTGTTGGGGACCCAAACAACTAGGGAGGCAGGGTAGAGTCTATTCTTTCTGCACAGAATCGAGCTATTCTTTGGCACTCAGGAGCACTCTTAGACTGAAGACTGGGCGTGGCCTCGTTGGAACATCATGGGCAGGGATGGGGGAGGGGGCTATAGGAGGCTGCGGTAGGCAGGGAAGTGTGTAGTCAGCCTGGGAGCTGAGGCTGAAGACCAGGGTAAGTGACGACTTCACTTCCATCATCAGCAGTGGCCTTGTATTTTGGTCATAGGCTGACAGAAGTGCAGTGTGAGATCAGTGTTACTAGAACTAGAAAAAAGATGCATTTATCAACAAGTAAGAACTCACATAACCATTGAGATTCAGTCCAAAGCTTGACACCATGCAAGGTTGGTTTAAAGGTCCTGATAAGCACTGAGGTTTCCAAAGCAGCTAGAGGCTCCTGGGGTCCTGATAAAAGAAGGTGACAAGTGTGACGTCTGCCTCATGCCTGCTTGCTCCCCGTGAAACTTCCAGAGAGGCAGGCCTTAGACGTTAGGATCCTCCCACCTTGAAAGACCAGACCACATCCATCCTGCTGCAGCTCTGTGAAATGACAGTTGATTGACTTAAGCATTTGGCCCTGTGACTAAGAACTTCCTAATATGATCAGAGAAGCCTGAATTTGCCTGAATGCAGATCAGGCTAAAAATCAGTGTTTAATGAGGGGTCATGTGTCATCCTTCCATGCCCAAAGACATAGGAAACTTCTCACCCGCTTCCTCGGGACACGTGCTGAAGTCAGTAACGGAATCAACACGCAGACCGTCTGTAGAGAAGGGTTAAATTTACTGAGAGTGCTCGTTTCAGCCCCCTCCACAGGCAAGATTAAATAAAACTCCAGAAAATGATTCAATGAATTCATAGAGCATAGATCCAGTAGCCTACATCATTTTTGAACTAAGGAAGGAAAGATAGAATTACATTTTTTTAAAGACAGTGTCTCATTTCAGTGATTATTTGTATGATGCATAGAGGAAGCAGAGCAGTTGCTTAAAAAGTAATTCATTTAATAAGTAAGGGTAAATTTCTCATAGGCCTGACACGACCCTTTCCCTCCCTTGGAGGCTGTGCCTCATGCCAGGATATGAGAACAGCCTTTGTGCACCTCAGTGATGGGTCTGGCCCTGAGGGGTCTCCAGTGAATCCTACTGTGTTCTCATGGGTTGCTTCAGGGAAAAAGCATGCGGTATGACTGACAGCACTTAATGTCCCCTGGAATGCTCATAATGCACCTCGGCCCACATAAGAATCCTGAGAGTCCTTGGGGTTAGGAGTTTCTTTACATTATCTCACTGGGCATGCTCAAAGTTTTTTACTAACAGAAATTTCCCCTCTTACCACTGAACACATGGAATGCATTGTTTTCTGGAGGAGATTCCGAGTAGCTCGTTCCCCATGATTTTCTGTCTAAACCTCTGTTACTTCCTCCTTGAACATAATACAGAATCTAATTATTTCTCTCTCTCTCTCTCTTTTTTTTCCTTTGTGATTGTCTGCTCCCCAGGACAAAGGCCAGGGCCAGCTGATCATCTTGTCACAGCGCCTCAGCCAGAGCTCAGTGAATGGCTGCCAAAAAAAAGAGAAGACTTCTGAAAGGCCAACAAGTACACACCACTAGTCATCAGAGAAGCGTAAAACAAAACCACAAGGAGATATCATCTCACCCCTGTTAGAGTGACTGTTATAAAAAAAGCAAGACCTAACAAATGCCAGCAGGGATGTGGAGAAAAAGAAACTTGTACACTGTTTTGGGAATGTAAATCAGTACAGTCATCATGGCAATCAGGATGGAGGTGCCTTAAAAAATTAAAAATAGAATCACTACATGGGCAAATATCCAAAAAAAACGATATCAGCATACTAGAGACCCCACAGCCCCATGTTTATTATGGCGGTATTCACAATAGCCAAAATATGGAACCAACCAAATGTGTCTGGATGGATAAAGAAAATGTGATATATATACAATGAGATATTATTCAACCATAAAAAGAATGAAATCCTGTCATTTGTCTCAAAATGGCTGGGACTGGAGGATGTGGTGTTCAATGAAATAAACTAGGAACAGAAAGACAAATACCACATATTCGCTCTCATATGAGGCATCCTGAAAAGTTATCTCTAAGAGAATCATAGAGGCTGGGAAGGATAGAGAGTAATGAGTATCGAGAGAAGTTGTATAACAAGTACCAAAACACAGTTAGATAGGAAGAATAAGTTCTAATGTTCCACAGCACAGTAGGGAGATTATAGATTACAGGAACCTACTATATATTTTATAAAATAGAAGTCAAGAGTTTGAAAGTTCTCAACACAAAGAATGATAAGGAAAAGAAAATGTTCATGTTCTGATTTATCAGCAACATTGTATACCTGTACTGAATGATCATGCTGTATCCTATAAATGCATAGAATTACTATATGTCAGTTAGAAAGAAAAATGAAAATTAAAAGAAGACTTCCCAGGAGATGGGACTGGGTCTTAGACACACTGAGTTTGGACAGGATTGGTTTCTCTTTCCAGCTGCCAAAGGCTTACTTATCTGGAAAGCAATAGCTACGTCATGATTTCCTGGTAGCTGGGCTATTTAAGAAGGTCATCTACTAGGATGGAGTGTCTCTGCTGTGAGAATTCCTTTCTGCTGGGACAGGGGAGTCCACCAAATGTGGAGAACTGGGATGTCCTCTGGGCCTTGTGTTGGAGGCGTCAATCTCTTGTTGCTGGAGGACAGAAATTGAGCCAGAAGGCGGCTTCCCAGGGAGGAGCATGGTAAGGTTACTAGGTAAACAAGGCCAACCCAGTGACTATCTTCTTTCTTACAACATTTCTGAAAAAACTTGAATTAATTAAACATGGCATATGATAATGGATTTTCCACATTTTGTGACTCGATAAAAACCCATTAACGGTACATGTAAACTTGAAGAAGTGTTTAAAACCTGCAGACGTGTTAATCCTTACTTTTCACAGTAGCTTTTATCTCTTGGAACTGAGACATTTCACTGTCACTCAGGCCTGTCCACACCCTGAGGAAATCCCACCCAGGCCTAAGTGTGTACCTATGGGCTCTTCACCAGTTGCCTACTTTCAAACCACTGTGTAG
>RJWT010020149.1:0-18107 GCA_004365215.1 Cuniculus paca
CTAGAATTAGAAGGACCTAAATACCACTCTAGTTTTTCATTTGCTATATGATCTTGGAGAAAGCATACACCCAAAACTGGTAACTACTCAGGTGTAATGATGCAATAACTTAAGTGTAATACTCAATACATACATGATAGTATTTAATATGAAATATATAAATTATAAATATATAAATCATTTCACATCCAGTGTATTACTTGAAACTATGTTTTTTCATATAGTATATAGTATGCATTTCATAAGCTATTAAAAAATTCTGTAATTGTGATTTCCAAGGTCACTATTGATAATATCTTTTTGTTACTTTATTTTTATAATATAAAATGCTGTCTTTGAAAGAATATTCTTCAACATAGATTGGTCAAGCATTGTATATTCCATCTATCAGCTGAGAGACATTAAATAAATCATTTTACTTCCTAAATTTATTTCCCAGAGTGAAAAAAGATAATCTCTAATGTATTCCAACTTTGAAAACATTAACCCTATTTTTTACTGAATTAAACTATTGTTTCTTTATAGTAACATGTTGAAATTAAGCTGTACAATAACTTAATCACAAATCTAGCTTGACAACACTTACTTAGAAAAACTACTCAAATTACATTAAAAATCTTTGTTATTATGTATATTAACACTTATTTTGCACTTTAACTGCCATGTAGGACCTGCATTCTTTATAATGTTATGCATCATCTATAAGACTATTAACTAAATAATACTCAAATGAATGTGTAATATTTTATAGGTAGAGCCCCAGAAAAATCTTAAGTTACTAACGTTTCACAAAAATTGTCAGGCAAGTGCTAATTTTTTTTCCAGTTTCTGGAACACTCTAATTCTTATATTTTCATTTTATTCTCTCTTTGACTTAGTCCCAAATATAAAGCTGGAGAGAAAATATAATTTGTAACTACTTTCTTTCTTAATTATAGAAACTCACTGCAAAAAGTGGACTTATATTCCTTTATGATTATCTTTCCAAAACCTCTCCAAAGCCTTAGTATCTAAAATAATTTTTATATTTCAGATTCCATTTGGATAATTGTTGGATGGTAATGGCATATCATATGTTTAATGTGCTTTCTCTACTGACTTTCATTCAAACATCTACATTTTAGGGCCAACAATTTCCAAAGGTGATTCTTCTGTACAAGGCTTAACTTCCTACATTTCAGTGGCATCTATTGAAGAAAGAAGAGGATACTGGTTTGATCGGGAGGCTGAGACAGGCGGATCATTGTGAGTTCAAGACCAGCCTGGGCTACAAAGTGAGCTCAAGGCCAGCCTGAACGGCATAGTGAGACCCTGTCTCAAAAACAGGGCTGGGGATCTAGCTCAGCGGTCTAAGCGCCTGCCCGGCAAGCGCAAGGTCGTGAGTTCAATCCCGGTGCCGCAAAAAAAAAAAAAAAAGAGGATACTGGTTTGAAATCTGGTAATGAAGAGTTTAAATACCATTTTACATATGTCATTCCTACTTTTCTAAAATGAAATGCATGGGATTTTATAGAGGTGTCTGTATGCTGTGGCTACATGGTCTATAGATATTTGTGACTTAATATTCAATAACAACTATTTTTATTAGCATCTATGTAGATTCCTTTGCCTCCTGAAAACTGAGCAGTGAATTACGAAATTAAAATAGCAATATTTTGAAAGACTCTCTGACTTTTCAAAATTGGCACAATACATAAAGTTTTGGGGCTTAGCAAAAAGGTAGCTATCAATTTGAAACCCACTTTGGGAGAATTGCAAAATTTAAGTACACTTATTTAACCATTTTAACTATGTCTTCACTTTCAAAATATGAATAATAATGTCTATTCACTGAAAGTATTGCCAAATGTGACAAAATGTAAATGCAGGTAGACCAAGCATCTTGCAGCATAGACCACTTCATGAAAATTCTAGTTCTTAAAGTGTGAGTCTTCCAATGACATGATTCAAAATTATGTCTTAGGAATTGGGAGATCATTGTATTTAATTTATCAAATAACTGTTTCCTGATATAACTGTGTAGTCACCTAGCAAGATGATGAGGCATCAGGCATCACGAGTTGCTAGGCAACATAGGAAAGCAAATAAAGAGTCAGTTCAACTGAGCCTGGGGAATATATAAATCAGCTGCAGAAGCAGATCGTGAAGAAGTAATCTGCAAAGAGATCTTGGTCCTACTTGACCTTTGCAGTTACACTAGCACGAGTGGAAAACTAACATCATCATCATCATCATCATTATGATATTTCCCACCTCTGTATTTTACATATAAAAAGACAAAGATTTAGAAAAATTACGTAGTTACCCAAATCCAGAAATTCAATGGTACTACTGAGATTTTCTAATTTCTGGATGGTATTTTTAAGTGACAAAGAGAAGGTTAGAAGTAAAAGTTTCTTACATGTTGAAATATCTATATTTAGTGGATATATAATTTGTGAGTTCATCAAGAAGCTGTACTCATTTTTTGTATTTATTCTTATCATGGTATCTGAAATACATATGATGCTCATGAAACATTTCTTGACAAAAAATATATGTTTATAATACAAAATACGGATAAGACCTAGTTGGCTTTATAGAAACAATGAGAAGTGAATAGTGTTTTTAATAGAACAGAACATAAAAGAAACAAATACTATTTTCTTAAAACATTGATCCCTTTCCATCCTCTTTCTCCCTGAAAGTTCTCTGAAATCTCTTTGTCAATGAAGTTTGTTTACACCAAATCACATCTTTGTTGCCTTCTAGTATTGCCATGTTTGAATGTTTACCACTCAAATCTAGCATAAAAGTGTTTTCTTTTTTAGGTAAGATCAGGCAAAGAGGTACGGAATGAATAACACTTGATTGGGAATGGTAAATAACCATGTAATTAAACTGTAAACACTGTGTGTGGTGATTTTAATGTAATTTGAGGACTTGTAAATTACATGGTCATAAAATGGCACTTGGGCTTATGCTTTACAAAAATATTCATGTTTGTATGAGATTAATTAGTGCAGTTTGCATAAAGACATTGAGTAAAGCACTTTTAGAACATTTTCATTTGCAAGGTTTTCTTATTTATAGGGCCTCCTTGAGGATTTTTCCTGTCTCCCTCTCTGTTCTCTTGCTCTTTCCTCTCCTCTCTCTTTCTCTTTTCTCTTCCAGGAAATTATCATCATTATCCACAGATTTCTGTAGCTGAAAATTAAACCTGGAAACGGTAAATAATTGATAATCTTAAATTACTCTTACAGATTTTCTTTTAGTTCTTGAAATGGGTTGATCATTTTACAAACTGATCATATAATTACTTATTAATTCTTGAACAATCGGTTGCCTAAATGGGGATTCTTCCCTGTTAGTGGAGTTCCAAGTCCTAAGTCTATGAATCAAAACCTGTAGAAAATAAGCATAGCAGAAGGGACAATTCAGTGCCCTTACCACAGCATTTCCTTCATGGCAGGGCCTGCCCAGCAGGTGTGTTCTTTTACTCTGTGTACTGGTAATCATAGGAGACCCAACACGGCCTGATCTGAAGCAGCCCATGCAGTTTCCTATTTCCAGGAAACTTGAGCTTTGCAATTTCAGACCCAAGCTCCCATGGTGCTACTGGAAATTCTCACAGGTTTATGTCATGATGAAATAACGATAGTGATGATGATCGTGTATAATTTTTATTGATGACTATTTGCCAGATGCTCTTCTAAGTATTTTATAAGCATTACTTCATTTAGCCCTTACCGTGCTATTAAGTTCATTTGTTTTAATTGTCCCTTTGCACTCGAGGAAGCTGAAATGTAAAGAGGTTAAGATGATCAAATTCCCAAAGCTGTACAACAGGGGAGACTTATCACAAAATTTGTCTGACTCTAAGGTGCTCACTCCTAACCCCTTACATTGCTTCAGTAGATCAGGAATAAACATCCCTGAAAATCTCAGGGATAGCTCAGTGGCAGGTCATTTGGCTTTAAATGACTCACATCCTAACCAGATTCATGTTTTACCCTGACTGCACAGTTCACACACAAAAGTTGTGAAATCAGTCTCTTCTTACCTTACATAGATTTGGGCTGTATCAGAAATTTTACAGGTTGTAAGAAGTCTACTTGTTCACTTTTGGGATAGCTGAGAGGACACAGTCTATGTCATCAGGAGACAGGGTGGTATGTCACAGAAAACCATCCCCCAAAATGCAAGACACATGGCACGACTTTTGACAGGAGAGGAGGAGATGCCATGGAGTGGTGGTTAGAATGTCTGCATGTATCTTCTAGGAACGTTGCCCTAAATGACCGTGTAGTCATGGAACACAAAAGAGATGATGAGAAAAAGTACAGGTCATGCTCCATTCAGGCTTTGGCACACTGGAAATCTGGTCGTTTCCCCCAAAGATTCCATTGTTCATCATGATGACTACTTTAATCCTGATCTAAAGCAGACATTAGCTTCTAAATGCCTGATTATTAATTCATGACAAAAAAATAAGACATACAGTGCCAAATTTCCATGGAGCAAAGTAATCACTGAACTTTTTAAAGCAAACAATTAATTGAAACTAGACAGATATGTTTTAGGGTGAAAGCAGAGAGCGTAAGTATTCTATAGATTTGCATTTCATTCACTTATTAGGCATTTTGAGCAAATACCAGATGTTAGGTGTCCTGTCAGTTGCTGAGAAGACAAAGATGAATAAACTACCCAGCCAGGTTTTGTCAATAGAAAGCTTCATATTGATTTTTGTTCAGAAGTGACTATTGTGCACATAACATATTGCATGGCCATAAATATAAAAGAATTGGAAACATTCTTAAGCATACATTTTTAGCACAGGTGGAGCTAATTATAGCTGGTTATTTGGATTTGGACAGCAACATTACCTGCCCTTTCTCTGATAGACTTCTGCAACAGATTCAAGGTATATTCACAGCTGCTTCCTTCTCTGTAATAAACTTAAAAATACCTTTGTTTTTTAAGGCTTACTATGTATCCTTTTGACCCCCATTCATCTCATGCTATGAAGTAACAACTAATAGACTATGACACTAACTTGCAAAATTCCAAAGTTGTCCCCAACTTCATAACTGTGAATATGCCAGAGAGTGGTGTTCTTTACTTTGGTTTTTAGTCAGTGATTTTGTTACCATTTTTGCCTGTAAATTCTGAAGAGAATTTTCACTTTTCAATATGGCACAAACATTCAGCTTGTGCTCACTGAAGCAAAATTTTCAAGTATTTGATTCTTTCTTAGATTATTGTACTCCCAGGTAAATTAAATGTCAGCATGAGGGATAGCGTCACCCACTTCTGTATCTGGCTTTATTCAATCCAAAAAAGTCATAAAGGGACAGCCAGTACAGCCTGGCGTGCAGGATGAGAAAGGCTTTTTATCATGCTCTAAAGGTTTTCCCCCTGTGGGCATGCCTGTCCAGCCACACAAATCTGAAGAGCCAAGAATTTGAAAGCTCATCTTATCTCAGAAATGGAATGGAGAATAATCCTGCTCACAGGTGTTACATAACAGGAGCCTCTCCTTCTGTATGACACCAAATGAGGTAAGCAACTTACTGTTTTCAAACTTTATTTATTACATAATAATCTATGCACAGCATTTTCTTACACTTTGGAAAATTAAAAGAAAAAGAACCAAAACTCAAAGGAAAAGGTGGTATAGAGGGGAAAAAAATGTAGGAAAGGGAAAGAAGAATACTCTTTTTTTTTAAATTTTAGAAAGCAAAACAGAAAATAGGATAGAAATAATACAGAATTACAAAAACAAAAACAACAACAAAACAAAACAACAGTAAGAAATCAGTGCTAGTTAATACATTCCATATTGTTAACCTAGAACTAGCTGTTCAGGTTACAAGATCTAGGCATAAAAAATGATCTAGCAATCAAACAATGACAATACAAA
The DNA here is from genome assembly GCA_004365215.1 of Cuniculus paca. Lineage (NCBI taxonomy): Eukaryota > Metazoa > Chordata > Mammalia > Rodentia > Cuniculidae > Cuniculus > Cuniculus paca. The sequence goes on from RJWT010020149.1 coordinate 5,903, forward strand.
TTGTTCTTCTTGATAGACAGAGATTAATAGTATAGTTAGAAAGAGGAATATGCTTTTAAATTTTCCTAGGGGCTTCTTTACAGAATTGTCATCCCCTCCATGTTGTCCTCCCCACATCTTACCACAAGATCGAATGCAAGCTAGAATAGTCGCAGTTCTTCAGCACGCGGGCAATTGTCCTGGGCTTCCCAGCAAGACTGGATTACTCAGCATAAGAGACAGCACCAGGATCTTTTGTATGGACAGGAGCTCTGACCACCACCATGTGAACAGGAGAGATGAGTCCATCAACAGAACACAGAGCCACAGTCCTCTCCATCATTTTCCTGCACCCCATACTCCTGGGGCATGGATTAGAAGGAAAGACATATCATCTACAAAGTGTTCTAGGCTTATTTTTGAGAAATGTGAAATTTTAGACATAACAACCGGAGATTAACAATGGTTACCCTAGTGTCTCTTGCTTTCTTCAAAATGGTTATTCATACATTTACAGACAGTAAACTCAAACAAAACAAAGTAGTATAAAAACCAGATAAAAGAGAATATCATTACAGGTCTTCAAGTCGGATAACAAGAAATGAGCTATGGCCACTGTAGTGTCTCTTTTTTGTCTAAAAAACCTGTATAGCTTGCAGTGTTCTCTTTTGAAATGCTATTTTATGTTTGACTCTATTCTGTTTTCTTTTGCTATTTTTGTTCTGTTTTGTTTTGTTGTGTACTATTCTCTTTAAAATAAAAAAAACACACATGGTTCTGCTGTGTGGAAATAAGAGTGGAAACCGCTAAAAAAAAAAAAAAGAAATGTGAAATTTTATCAGTGGAACATGGTCTGCCCAGAGCAAGGTTCCCTGATTTGTCTCAGTCACAGACAGTCACACAGAGGAGTTTGTGCTGGCCAGAAGGGGCACCTCATGCAAACGCTGATCCTGAGCTCTGAGTCCCTGGGAGGCTGCAGGTCTTTCCCAGGTTATTCTCTAACCTGGTCTCCTTCATGGCTGGTTACTTGGGACCAGAATGTTTGAAAGTAAGTGAATTAGAAATAGATAATGAGCCTTCATTTGGAAATACACTGAGGGAAAAAAAATAAGAAAGTAATAGATTCTTTTACATGTAGCTAGCTCCTGAAGAAGTATGAAGGAACATAAGAAAATATCAAAACTTCCCTCACTGAAAGCCCAAGCATGATATATTTAATATACCATATTAATAATATACCTAAATATGACAAAAACATATGCAAATCTGTACATTTTTTTGAGAGAAAGTTAATATTTTTATCTATCAACCTGCAGATCTATCATACCTATACTTGTGAACAAGTTTCAGAACGTGAAAGCAGCTAGAACTCATACTATAAAATCATAAAATGTTCAATTGTAAAAGGGCCTTGGAGTTTACCTATGTACAGATGAATGTCTGACAACAAAAAAATGAAGTGACCTGTATTTTCAGGAAACTCTCCTCCAGTAAATATAAGCTCTTAGAACTTTGATGTCAAGAGAAAGTCCAAGATCTGGGAGGAAAGCAGTATGTTTTGAAACTAACTCTGCTCAAAACACTTGGCGTAGTTCAGTGATCCATGAAGGAGAGCCATATCTGGGAACAGGACCAAGTTCCCCCATCAAACAAACTGGAGATGCAATCTGGTCTGTTGACACTAAAGGAATATACCACTTTTTCCACTGTGAGCAAAATTAGACTATTTCTGAAGCAAAATTAGACTCTCAGGCAGCATGATCTAGTCAGAATAGACTCGGATTCTTACCAGCTGCTGCTTGCGTTATTGCCATCCCTGGGCCAATAAGAGCATACTGCTGAATTTGAAATGCTCCTTGTCCGTCTCTGGACTGCTATTTTGGCCACTCTGAGGATAGATAGCTGATTTTAAAAATGCTTTACATCAAAATGAATCTCACATTAGTATGCACTTCATGTTCATAACTGTGTTACCCTAAGTAGCTTTTTAATATTTTATTGTAATTAGTAGCTGTAGCTGTGTGCCCCTCTCAAAACTAAACTTTTCTTTTATTAACTCCAGCTGTTTGCTGATCCTGTAACAAAGCTAACACATCAAGGAAAGTAATAAACCAATCAAGCCAACAATATTTATTGAACACCTATTGATGGTCATGTCAGAGCGAGCTGTCCAGGATCAGAAGTTTCAACGTTTCCAAGCAGTTTGTTTAATCACTGGAGCTTTGGTGACTTACAAGTAGAGACAAATGAGCTCAATGAAAGCAAGTACTGAGTCTTCCCAAGTGATGGGCACATTGCATCCTTTCAATATTTGATGAACGATGGAAGACCTAAAATTTGGCTTCAAGCTTTCCTCCAGACCCTCTTAGCAATGGGCCAGTTGGGGTAATCCATGAATTTCCAGGGTCACTTATTTACTGCTGGCTCAAAACACACATTAGAGGCAAGCCTGAACTCCCTGCTGGACAGAATTCTTGCCTTCCTCCCATTCTGGCCCTCTTTGGCTCATCTAGTTTACCATATTATGGATGAAGGAAGATACAACAAAATTTCTTGATTTCTGCAAGATTATTTCCCTCCCCTTGAGACTTCGTATTGGCTCCCAAGCCTTGCTTTGGAAAGTGACCCAGATCAAATGTTATGGAATGGCATAAAAGTGGGTTATGCATAAAGATCGTGTGCTGTAGGGATTCTTATCAGAGTCCACAAAAGGGTCCTAGAGAGCACAGGAACCTGTTGAGATTTAAAATTAATTGTTTTTCCTGGATTAAGAATCCATAGCTTTTGTTAGATTATCATGCACAATATTAAAGACCACTGTCTTACAAACTACAGGTGTGGGATCAGGACAAACTCTGTACTCAGAAGAAAGCTAAAACCTGCCAAAGAAATGCTGTTTTTTCATACCCATACTTAGAAGCTCACTAGAAAGTTAAGATTATAAAAGCCGACAGATGGACTTCACTTTTAAAAGTGATTCTTGGGGTCTAGGGACGTGACTCAGTCACAAAGTACTTGCTTAGTTATGCAAGGCCCTGGATTCAATTCCTATTGCTACCAAAAAAAGTGATCTTCATTCCACCAAAAAGAGTCACCAAGCCTTTCTGTATGCTGTCATCTTTTATTTCTGAATGATGGTCCAAATTATAAAGCTAAATTTCAGTACACTTCTTGAGATGCCTTCTGATAAAGATAAAGATATTGTTGGTACTGAACAGCAGTGATACAGAAGGAGGATTCGATTATTGGTCAATCAAATGAATGAGACAAAGTGACAGAGGGTACATTGGTATTTTTATGGCATCTTCCAAAGTGCACCTAAAGAAATCATGATAAAGCCCTGGGACAAACTTCTCATATTTTCTGCAAAGGTTTCATATTGAAATAAAATAAGCCACTGGATTTTACAATTAGATGGACAATTGTTCACAATACCGAAGAATGTCAAAAAGCAATGGTGCCAAGAGATAATATATGAAATAAATACACATAGAAATAAAAACAAATAAAAATAGGGAATTATCAGTGATCAAGTAATATTATTACTCCAGAGAAGAGCTTCGAAAGCCATTAGCATATACACATTTCCAACATAGCTTTATCATTTACAAATACAGGCTGCACACTGTAATGAGGATTTTTGCCATCATTTTAAACTTAAGTCTCATTTTGAATACCTCAATATAGAAAGACACAAAACAAACTTTAAGAACTAAAGATGATTAAATGGTTCAAAATCTAAACCGTGAAAAAATTTTATTAGTCCAGGAAAAAGAAAAGTGAATAGGAAATTAATAGTAAATCTTCAGAAATGTTAAGATTCTCACTTAGTGATTAGTGCAACTCTATTCTCTACCTTCAGAATAGATGGACTAAAAATCCAGCCTGAGGCAAGTAGATGAGTCATAAAGAAGGTTTATCAGACAGTGTGAGGTATCTCCTGAAATCTCTGATCATAAAGGAGATTGGCAAGTTTCTTTCTAAAGCATTTCAGAAGCCAGACTGACCCTTAGCGGGAGTGAGTGGGTAATTTCTCATCTTGTCCTTCATCCTAATGAATCTTTAATCTAATAGAAACAAACAAGGAATTAAATATTCTCCAATAGGCAGAGAATTCTCCTTTTGACCTCACTACGATATTCTTCTAGAACATACAGTAATAGTTGAATCTGCAATCTCATCACTCAAAACAACTTGAATCTTTATTTCTAAAATGTCCCAGATAGATAATCTAGTTCTTTGCATGTATTATCATTGCATTTCCAAGATTAGAGGCTCACTGCAGCAAAAGGCAATTAATTGAATGACGAGTCGGTACTAATGTTCCCGGGTGTGCGGACAGCAGAGATAACTTAATATGCATCTAATATCACTATTAATTTATTTATCATATCCTCCATACGATTTTGAAATACAATGATTTCTGAATAAAGAGCCAAACACTTGCAGAAATATTTTCTAATAATTTTATGAAAGAAAAAAATCAACTGTCCCTAAAACAATGTAGCAAGTTAAATGAAATTTATTCATTATGTTATAAAACTTTTAATATACTTTGTTCCCTTAAAGACTGCATTTAGTATGGTCTTTTTGTGTACAGTGTAAGAATATTTACCACTACAACCATGTCTTGTCTTTTTTTAATTTTAAGACATGAAAATTTCACAAAATTTAGAACTTAGAGCCCTTGTTATAGAAATATTTGAATCAGTAACCCCATCCCAGTAAAACTAGCTCGTCATAAAGTTCTCAGTAAATGAAGAGACATGTACAGTAGTTAACAAACTGGTAATACATGCCCTTCACTAAGTGACTGCAGAGGTTTATAATAGCATGACTTCAGTAAGTCTTTTTTTCTTAGACCTGGGAGAAATTCTTACAGTCACACATACCCTTGACTTTCTTTTCTCCCTTGACCCCATTTCCTTCATCATATTTACTCGACTGTGACTTTTCACACTGACTAGTCACAGTGTATATTGATGATCATGAACTTCAAGGTAACATCTGTACTGCCAGCAGACACACTACATGGCTAGGCCAATTCACTTCACTATCTGATTGGATTACTTCATACCATTTTTCTCTTTAGTCATTATCCCATCATGTTATCCTCTACACTCCCTCTCAGTCAATAATGTTGCTTACAACTTCATTACAAATCACTGAAGCAATTTCGTGGGCTACAGAAAAAATAACTAAGAAGGAAGTTTATAGTAACAAATGCACACATCAAAATCATAATGCTTTCAAATAAACAGCCGTACAGTGTATCTCAAGGACTTACATATACAAGAGCAAACCCCAAATTAGTTAATGGAAGGCAATAATAAGGAACAAAGCAAAATAAATACAATAAAAAAATACAAAATATCAAAGAAAGAGTTGGCTATATTTTTGAAAGAATACAATTAACATCCCACTAGGTAGACTAACCAAAAAAGTAAAGACCCAAAAAAATAAAACAGGAGGTGAAAATGGAGACATTACAATTGATACCACAGAAATATGAATGATCATAAGAAACTACATAAAAAATTATATCATCAAACACTAGAAAACTTAGATGAAATGATACATAACCTGCCAAAATGCAATCAAGAAGAAAGAGAAAATCTAAACAGACCAATACAGAGTAAGGAAATTGAAACACTACTCAAAAATTTCTCACCTTAAAAAACAATAAATCCAGAACCTAATGGCTTTGCTGCTGCATGCTGCAAATATTTCAATATTTCTAGTTCCAATTCTTCTTAAACTTTTCCAAAAATTGAAAGGGAAATAATTGCCAAACTCTTTTAACTCTGCTACCCAAACCAGACAAATGTGCAACAACAAAAAAAGAAAATGAAAGACCTATATTCATGAACATAGTTAAAAAAGTCAATTAAAATACCAGCAAGCTAAATTCAATTGCATACCAAGAAGACCATCTACTATTCTCAAATGAGATTTGTCCAACCCATGCCAGGATGGTACAATATATGTGAATAACTAAGCATGATATAGCAATGCATCAACAAAATGAAGGACAAAAACTACTTGATCATCTCAACAGATATGGAAAAGGCATTCAGTCAGACTCAACATCCTTTCATAATAAAAACTTAACAAATGAAGCATCAAAGTAGCATACCTCAAAAACATAAAATCTATATATGGAATACTTATGGCCAATATGAAGCAAATATGATAAATCCAAAACTATTTTCTCTAAGATGAGAACTAACTTAAGGATATCCTTTTGCTTTACACTTACTTAATATAATATTGGCAGTTGTAGCAAGGACAATTAAGTAAGAAAAAGAAACATGGGGCATTCAGATTAGGAAGGAGGAAGTTAAAATATCCATGTCTATAGATGCCTGAATTTTAGACATAGAAAAACCTAGAGTCTATCCAAAAAGATATGAAAACTGAGAAATGATTTCAATAGTTCCCTGAGAAGGAAGACTTATGCCTTTCAACTACTGTCAGACTCCAGTTGTAATAACAACTCTTTCTAGGTGTTTCCTGAAGATTTCAAAACTCCCGCAAATACTTGCTTATTCTTGTTGGCTCCAGGTTTTTTTCCCCACTCTTTTGTCACTTAGACTTTTGTTCCCAACATTCCAGTCAACCTCTCATCCATAGTGCCCTTAAATTCCTCATTGCTAACCAATTCTTATCTACCTTGATATTTATTTTGTGCAATTCTCTCTTTGTCTCTCTCTGTGTCTCTGTATGTCTGTGTCTGTCTCTGTCTCTCTCTGACTCTCTCTCTGTCTCTCTGTATCTCTGTGTGTCTCTCTGTCTCTGTATCTCTCTGTCTCTCTTTTTGTCTCTATCTCTCTCTGCCTGTCTCTGCCTCTCTATGTCTCTCGCTCATTAATTTTTTCCCTTGGCTTCCACTACCCACATACCTAAATTGACTCTACACTATTGGCCACATTTTAGTATCCTTTGATGATTTTTTTTTCTCCATCTAACCTCTTAATTTTAGCCTTCCCTATGGCTCAGTTCTTCTTCTTGTCTACTTATTTCTACGTTCATATCATTCATTCATAAGACTTTAGTAACTATACATTGGAAATTCCCAAATGTATATGTACAACTCGGATGCCTCCAAAGTCCAGAACTGCATATGCAACCAACTCAACATCTTCACTTGGATATGCTAGACATCTCACATGAAACAGTTCCCAAAGAATGATGGATACTATGCCCCATCTTCTAACCAATCTTTGGTCATGGCTGTCTTGGCTACTTTCTTTCTCATTGCTAAGAGAAAATACCCGACACCCAAAATTAAGGAAGGAAAGGTTTATTTAGCTCATAGTTTATGGAGGTTTCAGTCCACAATCTACTGGGTTCAAGGTAACGTGGCTCATGGCAGAGGGCAACAGTTCACGGTGGCAGCAGATATCAAAAGCAACAAGGGAAGAGCACAAAAGAAGACTCTTTCAATCCTTATATTATTACAGTCAAGGTTTGCAAGAAGAACAAGACAATAGAGGACACATAATTTATAGTATTATTTATAATGGTCACCCAAGCAGTCAAGTACCAAAAAAAGTGCAGGAAATCTGTCCACATACTAAAGACCTAGAGAATCTAGCCAAGGGCCTGGATCCCATGGCAATATCCTACATGAGTTCACCTAAAGACCTAGTGCCCATGACAATGCCTCCCATGAGTCAGACTGGAGACTTAGCACCTACAACAATGACTCATGCAAACCTGTTTCACAAATCTGCACTGGGAAGGTCCCAAGGTCAGCGGTGGAAACAAGAAAGTCTATGCCAGTAGAATGAAGTCTCTGTGCCAGTAGGCTAAGGGATCTGCACTGGAGCCAGTAAGTGATGCTCAAAGTAAGGACCAGAGCTCCCCCAAAAAGTACCACAGCCATTCTCAGCAACAATGAGGTCCTCAGCTCCTCTGACAATGAGAACAGCCAACTTCATATCAGGAAAGAAGCTCAGCAAGCTCCTCCAAGAGAACCCATGGCAACAGGAGAACCCACGGCAACAGAGAACCAACAGCACTAAACTCTTCCTCACCAGTTCTCCTTTTAATCTTGGCAACAATCCTCAGGTGGGCCATCTATGATTCGCACCGTGCTGATTCGGTTCAGCTGGTATTACAAGTTGACCATCAGTTTTCAATCCACCACAGTGGCCTTTCCCATCTCAATAGATGGCAACTTTTTTCCACCAGTTGCTTAAGAAACAACCTTGAAGTTTCATACTCCACATTTAATCTAGCAGGAAATCTATCTAGCTTTGTCTCCAAACTCTATCTACATCTTGCCACCTCATATCCTATTGCCTGGTCCAGGCTACCATCAATTCTCAGCTATATTAGTGCAGCGGTCTCCCAACAGGTCTCTTTGACCACTGCTGCCTCATCTGAAGGTATTCACAGAGGGCCTTTTAGCTTGCATGCCAGGTCACATCATGCAATATCCTACAGTGCTTCTTTGCTTCACCAAGAGCAGAAGTTGATGTGCTTGTGGTGGCCCACGGATCAGGTACAATTCCAACCAAGCTTCTCTAACCTTTTCAACTGATGCTGTCCCTCTTTTCACTCTATTCAAGTAGTCTCTTTATTGTTCATCTCAGATATCAGACATGCTTCCGTCTTAGGAAATACCGTTGTTTGCTGTGGTTGCTATAACAAATGACCAAAATTTAGCAGCCTAAAACCATACATATATGTTATGTTGGGGTCCTGAAAGTCAGAAGGCCAACACGAGTCTCCCTGGGCTAAAATCATGATGTCCCCTTCTGGAGGCTCTTGCAGAGTATCTGTGTCCTCCCCTTTCTAGATTTTAGAGGTTTCCCACATTCCTTGACTTTCACCATCTTTCAATACCTGTGGAGCCCTCAATATTATATCACTGTGTTCCTTTCTTTGGCAATTCCATTCTCTTCTGACTTCTGCCCCTCCTCATCAACTTTTAAGGTCTCTTGCAATCACATCGAACCCACCTGGGTAATTCATAATTATTTCTCTCTTTTAAATTTTACATACTGTATCTTATAATCGGAGCAACTACTTTGAAGACAAAAATAAGCAATATGTTAATGATTGTTAATTCTTTATTATCCTGTTTTGAAGCTCTATCAACTTTTTTTAAAATTTTTGTCTTTAAAATAAATTTTTTTTTAAATTTTAAAAAATTTAAAAACTTTTTAAAAAGTTGGCTGAGAGCTGGGGGTAAATCCCAGTGGTAGAGTCCAGTGGCAAAGTCCTTGCCTAGCAGGCACAAAACCCAGGGTTGGATCCTGAGAAATGTCAAAAGAGTTGAAATCCTTTAAAACCATCCTGACTCCATTTGCAACCTCCATTCTCCTTTGCTATTCACAAATTCTACAGATTAAAAGATAGACATGAGAAGGAAGATAGTGTTTTATCTACCACAGGGCCTTTGCCTGAGTGCATGGCTTTTCCTGGCAGTGTTTCTCCTCTTAGCTCTTTCTCTCATCTTCTTCAGATCTTTGATCAAACCTCATTTGGAGATCCACTCTGATAATCCTATTTAACCCTGAAGCACAAGTCCAGCCTCACTGTCAAGATACTTATCTCTGCTTTTACCATAGACTTTCTGGAAGCAGAATCTGAGGTATAGGCACATTGACACCCTTGTATTGGCCTATGATTACCTGCAGGCCAGCCCTGCCAAGGTGAGGAGATACACAACTTCTGTTAGAGTTGGGGTATAATCTGGTTGTCCCCCAAAGAAGCATATGTAAAGGTGTGGTCCCCAGGGTGCTAGTATTAGGGGTGTTGTGGACCTTTATGAGATGGGGTCTATGGGAGGTCCTTAGGTCACTGAGTGTTTGTCCTTGAAAAGGCTTGTGGGACCCATTCTTCCTCAGTCACTTTGTGTTCCTGGTTCAAGAAGTGACTTCTTGCTATGACGTGGCCTCTGCCATTATGCCACTCTCACAAGAGACCCAAGCCAATGGGGCCACTTGACATTGAATTTGGGCCTTCAGAACCATGAACTAAAGTAAGCTTCTTAAGTAACCTATGTCAGGGATTTTGTTAGTGACATGAAGTTGACTAGTACAATTTCCTAGGCATACCTGGGCAAGGCAGCTCCACTGGCTGCAAACTGCTCTAGAGGAGTGAAGAGTCAATGCTTGGAGTGTCTGAAGATGGATGCACTGGACTACTGGAGGGGACTACCTCATTCACTCTGCTCTGCTTTCTCCATTTTGTATGGCATCTGTCACCTTTATGTATCATTAGTTAATTGTATATTATGTTTTAGTCTCAATCACCTATCTTTTCAAACTAGTATGTAACATTCATGTTACAGAGTAATCAAGTGTCTTTCTTCTTGTTCAGTCATGTACCCAATATCTGGAACAGACCTTGGTACAAAGTAGACATGAACTATCTAACTAATTAAATGTATCTATGCTCACTGGGGTCTAGGTGTACAGTAATTTTGCATATTTTATCATGTTTTGTTTCTGTTAATTCTTCTTATCCTAAGAGAGCCAGCTTCATTGATGTCCCCTTTCATCCTTACAGAGCTCTTCTGTTGTACACACCACAGCAGGCACAGTGGGCTGAGATGGAGACATTGACCAACCACAGAGCTCAATTCCAATCCCAAAGAATGAAGAGATCTTGGTGAGTTCACCAAGTTTTCAGAACTAGAAATGAAATTTTGTCACTCTGGTCAAAGAATGGACTCAGATGTTCATTCAGATGTGCACAATTCATAAAAAGGTGTCAGTATAAGAACTCTAATGCTGACTTGTTCATTTATAATGGGTATGGCTCACAAGAGTGAGAAAATCATCTGTGCAGAGTATGTGCAAAGCCAGGTGGATGTGTTCAGCACATTAGTTAGGATTATGTTTGGCTATTAATCTGATACAAGGACTCAACAAGACTATTTCTTCTCTACCCCCCATAAAATAGTATGCCATTATCAGGCACATAGCTCAGGGCTGGAACAAATCACTGGTTCACAAATTACCTAGGGACTCGAGTTTCCTGGACCTACGGGCTTCACTGCTCCTACCTGTAGCCCATTTTCCTACACTAGGAGGCTGCCTATCTATGCACACATTAGGCAGCACAAAGGCAGAAGCAGAGGAGAAGAAAGCACACAAACACTATCCAGAGCTTCATTTTATTTACTTATTAGTATATGTTTGTCATAAATAATGAAAACACTCATCATAGGGAATATGTATATATACTTAATTCCCTTTCCTTCATCTCCTTCCACTTTCCCTCCATCATCCATAGGTCCCCTTCTCATCTGCAAAAGGTCTATTTCTCTATTTCCTATTATCTGTCTTTGGGCTGGGGATATAACTCAGCAGCACAGCACCTGCCTGGCAAGTGCAAGGTCCTGAGTCCCCCCTCCAAAAAAAATACCCCCCAAAATACAATGAGAATGAAGGAAATATGTATTTTTGATTTTGCTCTTTAAATTATTTCTATTTTTGGGTTCTCACATAAGAGAAACCATGAGATATTTAAATTTCTGTGTGTGATTTATTTCAAATAGCATTATGGTCTCAAGAAGCAAGGGAGGGGTCAAGAAGCAGCTACATGAAAACTTCTGCTCACAACCTGATGAACACAACTTAGTCACATGGCCCCTTGTGGTTGGAAGAGAAGCTGAGAAAAGTCATTTCTATGCCAAATGACAATGCACACAACTAGAAGTACCATTGCTGTGGAGAAAGAAGGTAATGACTGTTTAGGGACACTTAGTTTCTTCTGAAGTGTGTAATCATGACTAAGCTTGTGGAGTGATGAGCTCTGTTTCCCCAGACCTTTGTGAAGAGGAATGAAACAGCCTGGCCCTAAGACCAATTCTACTTCTTTAGTGCCCTGCACATCAGAGCCCCAAGCCTCCTTTGCTGAGTGTTATGGTTTGTATATAAACGGCCCCCCCAAGCCTCATGTAGTCATGGAAGTGGCTGAATCTAATGTTTATGATTGATTCCTTGTCTAGTGCTGGGATTGGCAGTGTGAGTTCTGCACCCACCCAGGAGTGGAGCGGACATACAATGTAAGGTTGGAAGGGAGACATGTTTCACCCTTTTTGCGTGGTTGGCTCTTGCTGCTTGCAGCCGCCATGAATGGCTGCCCCTCAGCCATGCCACCCTGCCTTGGAGCCAACTGATTATGGACTGAAATCTCTAGAAACTGTGCACTAAATGAACCTCTCCTTCCTTCACTTTGGGTGTCAGGTGTTCTGTCCCAGCAA
>RJWT010020150.1:0-18088 GCA_004365215.1 Cuniculus paca
ACACACACACACACACACACACACACACACACACACACACACATCCTACAGAAAAGAAATATAAGACAGCATACATACTACAATTACTAGTGACAAAGGAATTCCACAAAAAATGCTTGAAAGAACTGTGAAGTAGAAGATTTTCTCGAAACTCAATTAAGACAGAAACCCTAATATAGGGATCAAAATTTATGCATTCCAGTGTCTCTCTGCTTAAAGAATGTATATTACAACATTACTAGAGGTCTCTGTGGGCTACAAAAAATGTGAACACTAAAGCTATACTGTATTCATTTGGAACATGCACAGTAATCAAAAACATTTGATGGTTAACTGATAAAAGTATATATGAAAATAGCATGCCATGTGACATAGAAAGATTTGCAGAAACAATTATAGAAAAAAGTAAAAATTGATATTTAAAATAAGCATTCATAAACGTTCAGACATGAAAAATTGTTAAGGCAACACAAGAATAAGAAAAAAATCGTGATATATTGAAAACTACTAAGAAATTCTTAAAATCAGAATGGCATTGTCTGATTATAGGAAACATATTTTAATGTATGAAACATAATAAAATGAGATGCACTAATAAAAGGAACAATGAGATCAGCAGAAATGTTGGTGGATTTTTTCTTTTCCTGAATGGGTCTTCACTGTTAGTCTCCAATCAGAATTATTAGGAATTGTTGAAAATATATTAAAAGAATTATACATTACAACCTTATATCAGGCCTGTCCTTGTTCCCTGATTTTCATCTTTTGTTTCCAGTTATTTTCATGGCCATAGACACTTGTGTTTCATTGAAGTTTTGTGAACTTATTAGATGTGTTTGCCTCAATTTTGATTTAATTTTCTCCTAACTCTAACAACATACATGTAATCATTGTGGTCAATCCACCAGTTTCAATTCTCTGATCTAGAATTTCTGGTTAATTTTTAACCAGCTTATCTGATCTCGATTGATCTCTTTTCTTTGATGCTCAATTTTGAGTTAATGGCATCATGACTCAGGATTCTAGTTCTTTTTAGCAATGACAAAATTTCTCATTACAATTCCCCTGTACTAAAGAACAGGCAGAAAAATAAATGGAAGATAAATGCAATACGTAAGCAAAAAAAGCTGAGTGAATTGTTGCTGTTTTGAAGGGAGTATTCATGAAGATGTGATACTTTAAAGATACAAAGGGGTCCAACAGAAGAGATTCCAAGGATAAATGAGCTAGTTATCACTAAAAGCAAAAACCCAAACTCCAAATATCAATGCTGGTAATACCATGTTTCCTCCAAAATGAGACCTAATCAAAAACTAACACTTAGCATCATTTTACAGGATGCTTGCAATGTAATCTCTCCCTCAAAAATAAGCCACAGTTCATATTTTCAGCTAGACAGACAAATTTACATTTGTTGCAACACAAGATACATGAATTGAATTATCATATAGCAATATTATATAGCTAAATATCAATAGTGTTATTTTCCTTAATATTTAAAATTTATGATAATATAAATTTATAATTAAGTATTTGTGCATACCCAAGTGGGGACCCTTGAATGAGTGGAGTGGCAAATGCCTAGGTAACCAGATAAACTTGAGACTTATTGCCAATGACCAATCCTGGGCTAGATACAAAATGTGAATAGTCAATACACTTAGTAATGAACAGACACGGCTGTATTAAATACCAATTTTCATCAATGAATAAGCCATGTGTTGTAATGAATGTACTTAATGCAGTCATGTGAAATAAAGAAAAGTTTTATGAATTTTGGTGCTTGCATTTCTTATCACTTTTCTCTGGACCATCTTTTTTTTTGTTTTGCTGAAAACTCGAATTTTTTATTTATACTGCCTTGTAGTCTTTCTGTATTACTAAATTTTCTGGAATAATTTAAATATACATAATGACCACATTCATCATAGGGAATTTGTACCTGTACATGATATATCTTGATACTTCCTTTTCTTTCCAATCCCCTCCCTTCTCTCCAACCTCTCTTCCCCTCCTTATCTACAAAGCTTTATTTCCATTTTATTTTTCCTTTCTCTCTTTCTCTTTTTCCTTTTTCCTTCTGTTCTTTCTCCTGCCCTGTCCCTAGTTTCCCTTTCCTTTTGAAAATTTTTTTCCTATGTCACAATACTTACTATACATTTTGGTTATTTATGCTTTCAGTTTTTCACATTAGAGAAATAATATTATATTTATACATTTGTTTAATTTGTTTCACTCAAGATTATGGTCTCAAGGTCCATTCATTTAACTATAAATGTTTCATGTTTAGCCTTCTTTATGGCTAAGTGTACTCTGCTGTATAACAACACATACACAAGTCAGGTACGGTTGTGCATGCATGTAATCCCAGCACTTGGAAGGCTGAAAGAAGAGGATCATTGTGAGTTTGAGACCAGACTGGGCTACAAAGTGGGCTCAAGCTCAGCCTGAACTGCAGAATGAGACCCTGTCTCATAAAAAAAGACACACACACACACACACACACACACACAGAATTTTCTCTCCATTCATTGGTTGATGGTCATTTATGTTATTTCCAAGATTTAGCTAACATAAACTATGCTGCTATAAACATGGGTGTGTAAAAATTGCTGAATTATGATGCTTTTAATTCTTTTGGCAAGATACATGTAGTTCTGCAAACATCAGCCAGAACTATTAGACAAGAGACAGGAATAAAGGTAGGAAACACAGAAGTTAAATTACCATTATTTGAGGATGCCATGATACTTTACATGTAATATCCCAAAAATTCCATAAAAAGACTAGATTTAATAACAAAATTCACTCATATAGATGGATAAATATCAACACTTAAAAGTCAATAACATTCCTGTACATAAATAAACTCACAAAGAGAGAAATTGGGGAAACAACACTATTTACAATAGGATGTAAAAAAAATGTAATACTTAGGAATCAATCTAAAAAAGGAAGTAAAAGATCTATACATTTAAAACTGGTAAAATTTCTCTTTAAAATAAAAAAATAAGATAAAAATGTCTATGATCACCCACCTTGTTCAGTATAGTTCTTAAAATATTAGCTAGGAAAAACTAGAAAAAAAAGGAATAAAAAAAGGAAAGGAAGAAGTTAAATGATCTTTCTTTGCAGATGATGCAATACTATACATTGAAGAGCCCAAAACCTCCACCAAAAGGCTTCTAGACTTAGTAACCAAATTCAGTCACAAAGCTGGAATCAAAGTCAACACAAAAACCAATACCATTCCTGTGCAAAATAATAAGCTTATTGAGTGAGAAATTAGGGAAACCACACTTTTCACAATAGCATCAAAAAAATTAAATACATGGAAATCAATCTAATGAAGAATGTAAAAGGCTTCTACACTGAAAACTACAATACTCTGAACAGATTTAAGAGGATATCAGAAAATGGAAAGAGATCCCTTTCTGATAGGTAGGAAGAACCAACATAGTAAAAATGAGTATACTCTCAAAATTGTTGTACACATTTTTTCAGATCCTGATACTATATATTGTAATCCAAATACTGCATATTGTAATCCAAATATTGTAATCCTTTTTCCAATCCACCTCATAATCCACAAAGGTATATTTGTAATTCCATTGAAATGTTATTAGAATCCCAGCAAATTAATTTTAACCTACCACCTCCTATGCAAACCACAGAGAAAGTAAAGACACTAAGTCATATTTAAAATTATGGTCAATCAAGAGGTCCTAAATCCCATCCACATAAGGATTTATGGACAAAGGCCTTGATGTAAGGCCTCTCCCAGAGTTTATTATCTCATGAGAAAAGGAGTGGTTCAAGAAAGAGTGACAGTGAGGATGACACAAACTACATGAGTAACTGGAGCTGGCTAGCCAGGTTGGGAGAAAAGCATGTCTGCAATATGAAAGGAGAATGATACGAAGAAGGATCAGTCTGCATAAGGGTACAATTTCAATAGTTTAGGAGGCTGTTGCTTTAGTTTTTGATATGTAAACTTTTGTGCCCTGAGGCGTCATAGCCTCTTACTTTGAGGCTTGTACCCAGCTGATATTCCTGGAGCTGAGTGGCTCTGCCATCCTACTGCAGTTCAACCATTTAACAGGGACACAATGCAAGGAAACAAAAAAATGTTCATTGGCCATAAAGACTGTGTATTAGTACCTCAGCTAGACATATTTACATCACTTAGAGCCAATTGATGGGAGAAGGAAATAGCACAGCCCACTCTGTACATATCAGTATATGGAATTAAGACCCCATATGCCAATAGAAAAATCACACAAATGTTGGAGCTTATTCTCTTTTTTTTTTTTTTTTTTTGCTGCACTGGGGATTGAACTCACGACCTTGTGCTTGCTGGGCAGGTGCTTAGACTGCTGAGCTGGATCCCCAGCCCTGTTTTTGAGACAGGGTCTCACTATGCTGTTCAGGCTGGCCATGAGCTCACTTTGTAGCCCAGGCTGGTCTCGAACTCACAACAATCCGCCTGTCTCAGCCTCCCGAGTGCTGGGATTACAAGCATGAGCCACCACGCCCTGGTCTGGAGCTTATTCTCTTAAATCAATCATACATACATTAATTTTGATTCAAATACTTAAGTCAGAAAGAGGTAGCGCTTGCATGAGACAAAATGATAAAGGATGCTATGTTAGTTACTTTTCTCATTGGTGCAACAAAATAGCCAACAAACAAAGTTAAAAGGGGAAAGTTTTATTTAGCTGGCAGTTTTCAGAGGTTTCCGTACATAATCAGCTGGCTTCTTGTCAGCCTGGCACATGGCAGAGGGGCAGCAGTTCATGGTAGCCAAAGACAGCAAAAGCAACAAAGAGGGGAGGGAGAGGGGACAAGCGCCTTTGTGCACCTTATGTTATATGTAGTCTATCCACCCTAGGATGGCTGTAGCATTTGTACCCTTAATCTCAGTGTTGGACCATGAATTAATCACAAACTCTAGATTCCACCACCTCTGAATAGGTGAGACCTCATTACTGGCTTTGTGAGGACATCTAATTTTGGGCTTTTGGAGAGACATCTAGACACAATCTATAACAGATATGTGTGTATGTGTGAGTGTGTGTGTGTTTTCCATTTAAAATATAGTCATTATGTCAGGCTTGGTGGTATGTGTGTCTACCTCTAGCACTCAGGAGCCTGAGATGGGAGGACTGCTGTGAGTTTGAGGCCAGCCTGGGCTATAAACTGAGTTCAAGGCCAGCCTGAATTGAATAGTGAAAACTTGTTTCAAAAAAAAAAAACAGAAAATAGTAAATAAATAAATAAACAAACAAAATATATTCATTCAAAATAAAACAAACATCACTTTTAGGAGCATTTGAGA
The DNA here is from genome assembly GCA_004365215.1 of Cuniculus paca. Taxonomy (NCBI): domain Eukaryota; kingdom Metazoa; phylum Chordata; class Mammalia; order Rodentia; family Cuniculidae; genus Cuniculus; species Cuniculus paca. The sequence goes on from RJWT010020150.1 coordinate 5,339, forward strand.
CATATGTCTTAGGCAATAGGACAAGTGCAATGGTTAAATTAGAAAACAAAGAAAACACAGGATATTAGCAAAATACTCCCTGTAAGAAACAATTACACTTAAAATAATGATTTTTATTCCCTGTATAAAACTGTCATTATGTGTAATTAGAAAAAAGTTCTCTAGTTCATTGTGATTTCCTTAGGAGTGAAAAACATACATAAGGAAGTTTGATTTGAGTTTTGAGTTTTGCAAGAATCAACACACAACTGATTTTATGGTGAACTATTTTCAGTGTGATCAGCTCTAACTCATATTGTTGTAGAGTATTTTCTTTAGAAATGGCTCACTAATCAAAAGTATTCTGGGACCTTCTTGCTTTGGATGAAGAATTGGATGAGACAAGCCAAAAATGGTGCGAAATGTTTATTTGAAAAGTGCAGGGTAAGTGAATATGGAAAAAACTAGTTCTTCAGGGTGAACTTGGACCAAAGAAAAAGAAAGCAGGTAAAAGTAAAAATAAAAGTACATGCTGAATATGAGAAATATGGTACAGGCTATCATATGAATTTATGATAACAGCTCTGTGATGGCCAGACTTATTTTGTGTTAACCACAATTCATAAAAGTTCATGCAAAGTTCTACATGTGGTCTCATGCTGCCCTGAGATCTTATAATTGATAGGTCCTGATCATTTTCCTAAGTCAGTTTTGTCCCACCCTATCTCTTCTATCAATAGTTTTATGGTTTCTTCTCCAGTTTTACCATAAACATCATTCTGAGAAATCCATTTGTACAGCTGAGTATTATTTCCTGAAGTATGTTGTTACTTGCCATCAAATTTTCAAAGAAAATATTAGGCAAAGTCTATTATATTCTATGAATCAAACTTTAAATTACAACATTTTAAAAGTTAAAATCCACCTAGTGCATTGTCTTTTGCAAAACAGATTTTTAAAATGAGAACAAGAAAGTTTAATAAGAACTGTTACAATGCTGAGGAAAACATTACCAACACTTCCTGTACTTAGCATTATGTTGAATGATATTTCACTTACAAAGTGCCTTAGACAAATGAGATAATAAATGACAAACTCAAGAGTAGAATACCTATTATTCCATCATCATTTTATATCGAAGTTTAAATCATTACTAATAAATTGCATCTTCATTTCTGAAATGCATGTATTTACTATATTAGTTCTTATGTTTCAATTTTTATATTCACCTTTCAATTTTGAAAAAGACATAAAACTTGCATATATTTATTTGTAACATGCTATCTTAATATAATTTCATGTGTTTAATGTACAAGACATTAAACTCGCATGATCATTTCTTTGTCAAAAGTCAGTTAACAACACTTAGAAATTATATGTTGCTTGTTTTGATTTAAAATTGTTCATCACTATTTCCAAGAAGTATTACAGCTTGAATTTTCAACATAAATCTATAATATTACCACTGTTGTTAGGATTACAAATTTTATAAATTTAGTGAATAAAACAGCTCTACAGTTTGCAAATAGTTTTTGAAAAAATTAAAAATTTTAATGTTGTTAAATATACTCTTTTATGGTGCAGTACAAAACATTCATAGGAGAGATTAATATGATCTGCTCTTACCTAGCTATTTTATTGTCCTGTCCCAAAAGAAAATACTGATTTTAGAAGTTACAAGCAATCTCCCTGAACTGAACCTTCACTGAATATATAAATATTTAAGTTCTATTTATTGTGTGAATGTTAAAAGTAACTTCAGCTTGTCTGCTAAAAATTTGCATAGGTTATTAGAAGAATGCACTGTCTGATAAAAGACTAAAAACCAGTCCATAAATGTGCAAAGATTGAAGTTGAATTACACACTTTAGAAAACTTGTTCTTACTGTGTTATGCAGGAGCATCTGAACATCTTCTCAGGGCAATCTTCCTTCTGTTACACTCTTTCTTATTTCATTTTTCATTTTCTGATTTGGAGGACATAAAACTAATGGGATGAAAGCAGAGTCCTAGTACCCCACATTTTATAAACATAGGTTTCATTGTAAAGGAAAAAGCCATCTCTACTATTTCTTTACATCTTCCTTCTTCAATATGGGCAGGGCCCTGTGCACCTGATTTCTTCCATTCTCTTAATTAACATGGCTGTGTGGGTACACGGATTCTGAATTCATGATGATTGGTCTTCATTACTCTGAATAGACCCCTGAATTAAATTAGACTACCCCAAAATTAAGATAAGATTATGCAGCATGAAGAATTTTAAGCATTTTTGTAAAAATAAAATGAAAATAAAGCATAGATTACAGGAAGTAGTATATAGATCATTCTCAAAGGGGAAAAGAATCAAGATATGGATGGATAGGGGAGAGGGGAAGAAAAGAGGGTAGAATAAAACAGTTATGTGTTATGTACATGTTCAAACTTCCCACAAGGAAAGTAAACATTATGTACTCCAAACAGGTACTAATTAATTAAAACAATAATAATTAAAATATTTATTACCTGCTTTTTGATATTGTGCTAGTGCAATTGTTAAGTAAAAAATCTCTGTTAAACATTTTTGATGTATATTGTGGCCTTAACATTCATTCTAGGAAAAGCAGCAAATGACTAAATAGAATTAGGTGATTTCTAAGTAATTTTGCCAGTGAAATCATGATAAAACCAAAACTTCAAACTGTGTCTCTGAAGTGTATTTCTTTGTAGTCACAATACTGCATTCATGTCAAAGTCATTAGCAGTGAAAACCACCCTCTGTGTTATTTTAGTATTTGCTATGTATATTTTTGACTTGAACTGAGAAAAATTAGAGGTATTACTAAAGTGTAAGTTTCACATGGGCAGTTTCTATTTTTGCAGAATATAGCACAATTATTCTGTGGTTCTCTACCATTTATACTTTTGCAAAGCTTTTGTAGAACCTGTATGAGGGCTGAAGCAACCACTTTGGCACTTTCTTTGGTCTTGCCACTGACATTGACTCCAGACAAAACACTCCAAAGTTCATTTCTCCAGAGCATTACCTCTCGATTCCAAACATTGGAACATTGGAACTAAGATAGGAGGTAGTGTTGGAGAAATTTTGGATTTCACCAGTGGTGTGGAAAGCACAAGCAGCACTCCACAGGAATAGAGGGAAACAAGATTTATTAAGCCAGTGACCCAGAGAAGTTGAGTACTCCAAATTCTGAGCCCTGACAATGTAATTTGTGGGCCTTCAATAGGGCCTTTTTGTTGAAAAGTGAGTCAAGCTAAGGCATAGAAGGGAAACAAATGCATTTATTCAAGTGTGACTTTTATAACTTTGAATATCTACTTGGCCATGGAGTAAGATAACAGGATGGGGTGAAACTATTTCCTTATGACATCAGAGTGTTGGTGGTATGGGAAAAGGAGGAGGGGTGCAGCAAAGTACAGAAACTGCTGTAGTCTTTTGGTTAAAAGATAAAACAAAGTAAGCACATAACATCCTCTGACAGTTGGGGTTCAGAGTTGAACCCCTAGAGAGAGAGGGGTGGTTCCAGGGTAGTCTATTTTTCTGTATCATTCCCCTCTTTGAATGTCTTTATAGGTGTAATTTCATAGGGCATCATTAACAAGTGAAACGTGTCATCAGGGAACAGGCTGGTATGCAGAGTAGGCTTTAAGTTTTAGTTGTCTGACCAATTGTTGGCTAAACCTTTAGATCTTGTTTTGTAATAAGTTTGTGAGCAGTCTGAAAATACATGGCCCACAGAGCAGTAGTAGCACAACACAGATTGGTTGCCCTAGCAGGGGAAGGAGCTAAGAAGCCTATTCCCAGATATCAGTCTAACAATTGGACACATATTGTTTAATTTCTGAGGACTTTTCAGTAAGCCTTTTGAATATAACTTGTACTATACCTGACCAGTTGGTTTAGAACCCATGTTCTTCTCCAAGAAATGTGCACAAGCCACCTTTTTTGGCTGTGAAGAGATCTATGGTCCTGTGATTTTGGAAAGTTATCACCACTAGAAAGTTCATTTGAGTTTGCAAGTCAATGATGGCACTGGATATCTCTTTGAGGCTCTCAGAGAGATCTTGGGACAGTAAGCAATAGTAGAACAATGAGGTAGATAGGCCTGCTATCCCTATTTCTGTGTCTGGACCCCCTTTTTATATCTAGCTCTAATTACTATGGTATTGTTTTTAATACAAGTTCTGGTTTTACTCTTCTGCTGGGTGATTAAAACCAAGTTAAAGTAAAACCTGTGTTAATCAAGATTAACCTCCTACTGTCTATCAGGGTCAGTTAATTTTCCTCAGGCATTAGTTTGGAACCATATATAGAGCCTCTCAGCTTCTCTGTCAGTTTCAGCCATCAGAATGGATCATGGCCTTGCTTGATCATGTTGCTCTCTGTGAAAGCATGGGAAAAATTTTCTCTTAGCGACCATCCTTTAGCACATTATACTCTTGTTGATTCTTGTCTGTGGGAGTCTAAAAATCTCCCTCTCAGGAGGTTGAGTGACTCACCAAATTTGTAGGCTCTCATAGAAACTTTCCTTCATGTCCTGGGTCCTTGTTGAACTCAAAGAGCAAAGGTCAAATTATAGGCTGTTCTCTCAGTCAAGTTACTTTTCTAGTTTTGGTCTCTAAACTTTAGTTGTTGAACACTCTGAAGAAAAAAAAAACAATGACATTAACATTGCAGATAGAACAGTGAATTTAGCTATTATAATATCATTTGAATTACAAGTACTTTGAAATATAAGAATAGGCAGAGTACTATTTTTCCTTCCCAACCATGCTTGTTTTAGTATTTGAATCCCTGAAGAATGTAAACAGATAACAGTTTTATAGTTTTACAGAAAACACTTGAGATCAAAAGCCACACACAGTATTTCAGGATGATATTTATGTTATTATCTTTAAAACATAATTAAATGTCCATTTTAGCATAAAATAGTCATTTTAGTCAAACATCTCTGACAAGACATTCAAAAATATGAACAAACTGTTGCCTTATTTGTTAGCCTTCAATGGGATGTCATGTCTAAAAATGTACCTTAGAAATTTACAATATCTAGCATCTACTTGTAGTATGATGTTATTTGAAATGTTTGGTGCCTGAGAATCCAAACATTAGTGTATTGACAATTATAAAGTACACATCAAACAAGTTTTTAAAAAACTATGATTTGACTGATGATCTTATGCTGGCTCTCTGTATCTCTTATTATAAGTAGCTGGAGTACAAGAGAAAGACAAATATTTGAGTCTAGAACAAAAAAATTATCACTGAGAAAAATCTTGGCTTTACATTTTAGAAGACCTGTACACCCAGAAGTCATGAATACATTTAGTACAACATGAGATTACCAATATATGAATGTTATTGCTATGTCAACCCTTTTGGCTCTTAATTTAGTTTTGCATCAACAGCATCTTTTAAAAAACCTTATTGTTTTACCCACAGAAAATCTAACTTCTTGACAATGTCATTTGTAAACATATCACAATAAAATGTTAAGCAATGTTTATGAGGGGTGTGTCTCCCATAGTCTATGGAAATTATTGTGGTCCCATTAGTGCAAAAGTTTGAAAGAAAATATTTTAAGGCATCCACTTCTTTATTCACCAAAGAGAGTCCTTTTAAACACTTTCCCTAAGCTTAATCTAGCCTCATTAAATTATCATAACAAATTTTGATGGTCTATGAGAACCAGCTCATGTTTAACTTATTATTATTTTTATTTTAAATGGGATAAAACCAAGGAAAATAAAACAGAGTGAAACCAATTAAAAAAAAGCAGTGCAAGTGATACAGGAATTCAAAACAATATGAAATCAGCAATAGTTACCATAATGCCTCTTGTTGTTTTCAAAATAGCTGCAGATACCTTGGGATACTAAAAATCTAACAGAACAGAACAGAATAGAACAAAAAAAACCCAATAAATCCTATAAAGGATGTCAAAACAAGACAATAGTAAATCCAAAATGGCTACCATAATATATCTTGCTATCTTTGAAATAGCAACTCATGCCACTGGATATAACAAAATCAAACAAAAGAAAACAGAACAAAACCCAACCCAATGAAACAATGAAAATGACACAGGACTTTAAAACAAGATAATAGGGAATAAAAAATGGCTATCACCTTCAGAAGGATATCTACCATAGATGCCACACTGTGTACCGCTACCCTCTGAATAGATGGTCAGACCAGTGGCCCCAGAACTGTAAGGTCAGTGAAACACCAAATCACAAGCATCAAATTGCATTTCACCTCAGTAACTATCATGGCAACCTGTGTTTCTCCAGATCAGCTGGTTGTTTACTGAGGGTGGGGTGGCATTGGCTTTTTCTTGTTTCCCAGCCTATGCACCATAAGAGGTTGGGGTCTGGCTGTCCCCCCACTGCCAGCAGCCTGCACATGGTGCTGGTTCACAAGGAGGGCTTGCTTCTTGGTGAATCCTTGTTCTCTTCCCCCAAAGTCCACGTATGGTGTTCACTCATGGGGTAAGACTCAGGTCTGGCTCCCTAACATATTATTTTTGACCAGTGAAACATTTGAGTTATTGTACACAGACAACAATATGCATTGCACTTCAAAAGCAAGTTTTTACATCATTTTGATCAGCTTGCAACCTGGATGGATGCATGTCCTTAACTCTAATGAGATCTGTAAGCCATCTTAACTTATCAAGAAGTATTTTAAAAATCTAAAAATGCAAAAAGAAGAAAAAATTATTGAGCTCAAACAAAACAGTAAAAATTGTAAAGAGTCAAAAATTACAAATTGAACAGACAGGACAGACAAAACTAGGTCATATTTAAATTATTATTATTTTTATTTTAATGAGGATAAAGCCAAGGAAAACAAAACAGAGTGAAACCAATCAAAAAAACCAGTGTAAGTCATACAGGACTTCAAAACAATATGAAATCAATAATAGTTACCATCATGCCTCTTGTTGTCTTCAAGAATTGTCATAAGACAATTCTATAGACTAGAGTGCACTCCAGTATATTTGACTAAGTTGAATAACTGTAAATAGACTAGCAAGAACTGTCAAGCCTATTAGCTGGGATCTCTTATAATAAGAATCAGAAGGAATAAGAACTATTTTTATACTTGTGAAAGCAAAGAGAGTTTTTAACATGGGCCTTAGACTGATGGTTCATCTGATTGGAATATTCTGCTATACAGACTTCTCATGTTGTTTTAATAGCCACAGTTGTTGGAAAGTTTCAACTGAGACTAAATTGCTGTTTTAATAGCATGTAAGTGTTTCCTCTAAAGGGACAGTCTGCTAAAGGTAGTTGTAGCTATTACTTGAGGGATGAAGGAGGGTACACAGTCCAGGGGACGCTCTTTGAAGCTATGAATTTCAGACAGTGAGGGAAGTAGCCCTGCCGTGACTCCATCTGCTCTGGTGCAGATGGCTACCTATCAGTCTTTTTTTCCAACTTTGAAAAGAAACAAGAGGGAAAGAAGGCATCCCTGTGTGTTCCTCCTGCTCTGTGACCAACCTAAGGCTTCCCTTAGACTTCACCTCATCCAGTGCCAGTGGTGGCAAACTAATGTGAAAGGAAGTGGACAGAGCCAGGTTAGGCACTCTTACACTGCATCATGGCCGCATTCTGCACAATCCTGTGACCTTTGGGCCATACTTAACTATAGTGATTGGTCTGGTAAGATATTCTGGAAAGATCAGCCAGTCTTCCCAGTGCTTTAAGAATAAGGCAGCGTCATTCTTGAGTGAGAGACACCAGAGTACTTAATCTTCAGTTCTGTCCAATGATTAAATGGCACATAAACTTGGAGTAAATTTTTACACTTATTCTTTGAGTGTTTCAGAATTAAATCTAGATTAGTTTCTTTTTGATATTGTTTGGAGGTAAATGAAGATCAATTTCAATCTGGAAGAATGCTAGGGAGGGAAATGTCACAATTTTGGAAATTCAGTAGTCATGAAGGAGAGAATTGGCTTGGATTAAGCATTGTTTTAAACTGTATTATTTCTCAGGGACAATGCTGTGCAGAAGCGATAGAAGAGTGGCTCCAAGTATGGCACAAGAAGTAAATCCTAACCATTTCAGGTGCAGAAAAACAATTAAGATCAAGAGCTTTCCTAAGGTGCATCTCTAATCCTTAGCAAATCATGCCTCTAGAGACAAAAGTTATGATTGACACCAACTGTATTATCAATCAGAAAATAAATCAATAATCAAGGGACCTGAAGGACTTGTTTTTTAACCTGTTGAAAGAGAGTAAGAAATAAAACGAAAGCTTTCCAGCTATATTGTTTTAGGGTTTATTTTCCAATAAATGATTATGAATCAAAATTTCTAAAATCTCAGCTTGAAAAGTTATCTATCACCGCTGGAGAAACACAGAAGCAAGCCGGGGATCTAGCTCAGCAGTCTAAGTGCCTGCCCAGCAAGCACAAGGTCATGAGTTCAATCCCCAGTGCCACAAAAAAAAAAAAAAGAAAACAAGAAAGAAAGAAACACAGAAGCAGGTAATAGTTCAGAAGAAATCTCAGTGCCTGGACCAAAAGACTTTTAAGCCATTTTGGATTCTCTATCTTGTCACCTAGGCAACTTCCCTTTATAGCATTTCTAGCTCAGATCTATTTGAACCATTCTGAAAATATGTATTCCTAGATATTTGTAAAACACTTAAGAAACTCACAGTTTAAAGTTTGTACCCATTGTCTCTCACCAGAAGTCAGTGTTTAAGAGTGGCATTAAATCTTCCTATCATAGTATAAAGATTTGCATAAATCCTCTGAAGATCACAATGTACTTATCAGGATCATCTGAAAATTTTCCTAGACCTTTAATGAACTCTTTAAGGTCATTGAGAGAAAAGGGGTACATGAACATGGATAGTTCTAAATTCCTCATTTACTTACTGTAAAGGATATTGTTCTTGACGATCTTAAACAAAGTCAGCTAAGGCTGGAAACCACCTCATAGAGGCTTTCATTATGGTTGGCCTAGAAGCTCTACTCACAGGACCCAAAGGGCAGGTAGGGGAAATCACAGACTCAGCAATAGTGGGCAGAGTCAGGATTAAGGATGTCTTTGATAACTAGGACTCAATTTCCAAAGGTGGAGGAGGAGTAGCCTTAGGCTACTCTTAAAGGCCAGAGGTGTCAGGTTTCCCTGTGGCTCACATTTACATTTTAACACAGGTAAGAATTAGTTCCTTGTTGCAAAGAAATTCTACACATAAGGCAATGTTGACCATTTTCACTCTTTCTTACAGTGCAATTCTACTGGTGAAATGACATCATAATCAATACTTCCCTTTAAATTCCATTTTGGCTCTGTTGAGGGTTGAATCTCCACCAGCGCTTAAGACTACATTCCTAAGGAGATTGTGACTTTGAGCTCCCTAGCAAAAGAAATGCAAAAGAAGGTATTGGGATCCTCATAAATTTGTATTAGATTTCTATAAATTTAAGACTCCTTGAGTAGAGTTCATTCTAGGGCAAGTGGATGCCATCTGAAGAGAGAAGAAGACAAAGTCTGACCAACCTATCCACTCTCAAACTAGTGTGCAATTTTGTCTTCCCAGGAAACTCATGTACTTCTGTGTTTTTTATAAACTGAAATTACAATTAATCTCAGCTTCAACCAGCATTATTTTTTAAAAGGAAGCATTGCTTAGCACTAAACCATTGGTTTCCAGTTCTTTGAAAGAGAGCTAATCCCCAAAAGTGAGTTGAAAGTAGTTGTAGTACTTCTCAGCCTGTATATGAAATCACTTCTAGAAATAGATAATCAGGCAAAAATGGCTCAGAGAAAATTCCTGTCCTGGGCTCTAGGAACAAAGAATCCCCTAAAATATTCCTGCAATCTACCTCATCACCTAAGAAACATTTTCTGGCAGCAAGCCAAGTCTACGTCTTTTAAATGCACTAAAACTTTTTATAGTCTAAAGCTTCAATGTTAAACATATCTATCACACAGCAATCACAATTCACATGTCAAAAAATGCACATGCATTATTCTTTTATGTACACAGGAAAGAAAAAAAAAGACTAAAATTTACTTTCTACTCTTTTTTATTGTATGTAAAGCACAAATATAAACCATTTCCCTGATAATTGTCTTCCCCTATGAAAGGCAAACTGTTGGAATTTGCCTTAGCCTGATTTCTGGAGGTAGGCTTGGTCTAATGAGAAGGCACTTCTAAATGTAACTTTCAGCAAATTGGGGAAAACCTTCCGGGAGGTTTCCAACTTCCTAGCAGAGAAGGAAAAGTACAATAGATGAGTGGAGAGTTTTCTGCTGGTTGCCATTTGGGCAGCTTTCCACCGAGGAACCCTTGGATATTGACCACAGAGTGCACTTGACATGACTCCATAGTTGCTCTCTGTTTTTAATAATCCTTGCAACCAGAAATGTTTCTTTAGTAATGTAGCAAGCTGTCTCTCTGGTCAATATTCCATCATCCATTGGCTTCCATGGGAATTAACCAGAAGATCCCACAGAAATCTGTCCTCTGATTTAAAAGTGGCAACTGCTCTAAGAGCATTGATCTAGCTGGCAGAGTAAATGATGTTTGTTAAAGTTCTGTAAGGAAAGGATAAAAACCTCAGCAAATTCATTAATTAGTGGCCTGCCTTTTCCTGTGAGTCAGTGCCATTTGTGGGCCACAAGGAGGAGAACAAAAAGACAATCAGAAGCCAAGTCCTTCCTGTGGGTCACCACCATGCACAGGCACTGGGGAGGACAAAAAGAAGCCAACAAGAAGCCAAGTCCTTTTTGGCAGTCAGTACCATGCACAGGCTGCAGGAAGGAGAACCAGACACCAGCCCTTTCATGTGAATTGGCACCAATGGTAGGCCATTGGGAGGACAACAAGAAGCCAGGAAGAAATCAAGCCCTTCCTGTGAGTCAGCACAATGCATAGTCCATGGAGAGGAGAACCAGATGCCAGCCCTTACTGGCACGTGGGATGGGAAACAAGAAGAATCAAGGTCTATCTCCTCTCCATAACTGATGGACCAATCTGGAGAAACACAGGCTGTGATGTTAGTTACTGAAGTAAAATACAACTTAATGCTTGTGGTGTTTAGTGTTTCATTGACTATACAGGCCTAAAGCCAGTAGTCTGAACATCCGTTTAGAGAATAACAATACACAGTAGAGCATTTATGGGGAATCTCCTTATGAAGGTGGTAGCTTTTGGCAATTCCCTATTGTCTTGTTTTTAAGTCCTGTATCATTTTCATTGCTTTCTTTGGTTGGGTTTAATTTTGTTTTGCCTTCTTTGATTTTATTATATCTGATGGCATCACAGCTATTTCATAGATAACAAGATGTATTGTGGTAACCGTTTTGGATATACTATCATCTTGCTTTGAAGTCCTGTTTTGCATTTGTTATTTTGTTTTTACTGGTTCTATTCTCTCCTGTTTGATTTTACTGTGTCTGAAAGTATGGCTAGCTATTTTGAAGACAACAAGAGACAGTATGGTAGCCAACGATGATTTCCTTTTTTCTTGTTTTGAAATCCTGAGTCTTTTACACTGTTTCACTTTGATTGACTTTATTCTGTTCTATTTTGCTTGGTTTTACTCTCTTTAACATAAAAACTACCCAAAAAATTCATTACCTAGCACTTTATAAGTTTATGGTAAAGGTTTCAAAGTCCAGAAATTATTAGTGTTTTCATCTCCTATGAAGAGAAATATTGAGAGTTAAATTTTATTTTTGAGGTCTTATGTCATACTCCTCTGATCAGGTATGACAAGTAAATATTTACCTTATCTTGCTGACCCTTTCCTGAATCCACATATTGAAAGGTTTCTGTTCTAATAAATTGCTGCACATTACAGCAGCTGTATAGCCAGACCACCAGCCCCTTCCTCCCTGATTACAGGTTCCTCCTAATTGCCAAAATTCCCACATCACCAGTGCCCACCCCCAAGTGCCATCCCCTCTCATTTGGAAAACTTTAAAACCCCCGTGGTGTCTGTACCCTGCAGGGAAAATAGCTTAGCCACCTAGGCTGAACATTTTCCCTCCATGTCCTCAACCCCTCCCCCAATAAATTCCTCCCTTGGACAATGCGCCAGAGTCCTCTAACTTCTGCTTCTCTGCACCACTCTTAAAATAACCTAACAGCTTGGTGCAGCAACTCAGATAACAGTGTGTGGGCTCCCAAGGTTTATCTTTGGTTTTGAGCTCTGCTGTTTATTACGAGCCAAATTTTCCATGCTCTGGGACCTGCTAACTCACTGATGCTTCTTTCCTTCCCACACGGGTCCATCTCATTCGCCATAGGTGAGCTACCATTCCATCCGGAGTTTCCCATTTCCTTTCCATTTAAATTCATGGGTCCACGTGGAAAACTTCTTACCATCTCTTGGATAAAGACAATAGCTCTCATGTTCCTTGGGTAAACACCCTGAAGCAGGACTTTTATTCTTTGTCCTGGAGACCCAACCTTGTTCTCTTGGTGATGGCTGATGAGAACGGGTGTTGGCATCATCTCTATCACATTTTCAAAACCGGTGACGATCTCTTTTGAAAAGTGTGATCTAAAACAGTTTTCACATCCTTGAGCAGAGCTACCACTCTCACCACTCAAGGCCAAACTGTTCTCTTAGCTCACCTTTAATTTGGTCACTATGGGGAATGCTATTTCCTATTCCCCAAAACACACACCTCTGGGGTGCCTGGTTCATAACCTTGATGCCCTTGTCCATACAAAGGCTGTAAAAGCCAAAACTAATCTTTTACTGCCTGGAGGGTTGGCCTTAACCTAATAGCAGC